>RJWJ010014444.1:0-37904 GCA_004363605.1 Indri indri | reverse complement strand
GAGAGAGAGAGAGAGAGAGAGAGAGAGAGAGAGAGAGAGAGAGAGAGAGAGAGAGAGAGAGAGAGGGAGAGAGACTGGTTTACATTATGGCATGTTCTCCACCCTACCCCACTCCACTCCCTCTCAACAGGGAGAAAGTATCCAAAGAAAATTATTGCTATGAAGGGCATAACCAGCTAAAGGGTTGCCACCCAGGCTGGAAAAATCTCAGAGATGTCAACAAGCCACTTGAGACAACAAGGCACCTGCTTTTCTGTCCTTATTCCTTATCAGTCCCTGGCCTTGGGAAGAGGAACTTTCTGGAAGAAGAACCTCTGTGGAATTAAAAGTAAGGAAAGGTTCGTCAACTTTAGCCTCTGAACCAAACCAGTGACAGTGGTTACATAGACTGACAAATTTCCTCTTACGTTTCCTTTTTAATAGCTGTACATCTCATAGTCAGAGACCTGAAGTCCAAGTAACAATAAGAATAAAATGTAATCCCTTAAGTATATTCACCATCAGTCAGTGGAGTGCAATTCCAACACAAGTGTGGTCTGTGATTCAACAGCTGAGTGACTTTGCTGCTGAAATCCACATGTGATCACGGCAGCCTTTACTCTTTAACATACACCAATCATTGTGTCCATTTTCATCACACCATCTTCTCAATAGAAGATTATTTCAATGGATTGAGAAATCTTATGAAAACTATTAAATGAAACAGTTCTTGTTTAGGAGCACATACCTGCCTGTTTGATCATTGTCCTGAAGCAGTCAGGAACTTGCTTTGAGAAAGCGTGGGTGTTGGAGTCAGGCTGCCGAGTATGAATCCTTACGGTATCTTTTTTTTTTTTTTTTTTGTTCTGTGACATTGGGAAAGTTACATAAAATTCTTGTGTCTCAGTTTTCTCATTAAAAGTAAGTATAATATCAGTGCCTATCTCATAGGATTATTACAAGGCCCAAGTGCAATAATGCATTGTATACCGTGCCTGGCATCTAGAGTCTATTAAGATGACAATGAAGATAATGGAAATGGATCTTAACATGTAATTATGACTTTACCTATTCAAAGCAAAGTATTCTGATTTAATGGAGTTGACCAAACATAATAAAATCTCTTGGATTTTAAGAGTATTGCTTCATTGCTCCCTCATTTTTATGCTACTTCCTTTGAAGAGGCAACAGTTCCAATTGAGTGACTTGGGACTTTTTAGCGATGTATAGTATGCTGACTTCACTCTCATGTGCCCTCAGGGATATAATCCATTAAATCAGGGGAGCAAAGAAATGTTTTGGTGGTAAAGAAATGAGAAAGAGCAAGGAGGAAAAAAAGAGTCATGAGCTTATTCACTGCCAATATTTATTATACGGAACAATGATCACCCTTCAGATGTGTTTGTTCTCTGTTGTACTGTAGATATGGAAGAATTATCATTATTTAATAGCTGTCTCAGTTACCTACCAGGTAGACTTGGGAGGTATGGCTATCTCAGGGTGCATTTGAAATATAGTGATATTATTGGATTAAAGTTTTCATGATGAATGCTAGTGTAAGGAGGATTGAAAGATATCGCCATCTATAGGCTAGTTGCTTGAAATATTAATAAAATAAAGTTCCTCATTGCATCAAGTTCTTGGTACCATTTCTCAGGCAGAGTTCTTCAGTAAGCTTGAGGTTTAGCAGCAAAGTTAAAACAATAACCAACATCCCAATCCCAGTAGATCTCAAATCTCAGTGAGGCAGCATGGAACTTTGAGCGTGAACTTGAGCTTTGGGTTCATCGAGATTTTCATTCAAATCCTGATTTAAAGTTAGTAGCTGTGTGATCTTGGGCACTGATATTGAAGCTCTATGAGAAAATTGTCTCTGAAATATGGGCAATAAAACCTTCCACTTCCTTTTTTTGTGAGGACTCAGTAAGATTTACATTATAATGATCTATATTGTAGATTTTCCATAAATATGAATGCCTTTGTTTTATTCTTTCCCTGTCTCTTATACATAGCAAGAGGAACAATAGGGGAGGCATAAGCTATTGAGGCCTTTGAAGCTTTCTGCTAAATGGAGGCCAGGACCATAGTCAGTATTTATACTGTGCAGCACAGTGGTCAGCTGTTCCAGCGAATTAGCTGAGAGCGTGGGAGCTGCTAATGAATGTTTCCCAATGAGCTGCTGCACATATATGTGTGTTGTGAAGTGTCACGGGCCTTAGGATTATATGGCATTACTGTTACTCTTGTCATTTCTCCCTTTTCCTTCTCATTTTACAGGTTAGGAAATCAAAACACAGAAAGATGAAAAGCGATTTGCCCAAACACATAGGTCAATGTTGTGGCAGAGCCAGGACTAGAACCTATATCTCTTAACTCCCTCCTTTTAAAAAAATAACTTTGTTGTTTTTTATAAATTTCAAAAATATTAAAAAGTCACTATAAGAAAGGTAAACATGTGGATAAACAAAATGAAGAAAATAAAAATTACCTGGCAATAACATATTGGCATGTTCTTTCGGGTTTTTTTTCCTGTTGTCATCATCATCATCATCATAGCAGCGAACACATAGTGCTTACTTAGTGCTATATACTGTAGGCATTTCTCATGTATTATTGGTAATTCGGGTAATCCTCACAATAACCTTATGAGGTGGTTACTATTATCCCTGCCTTATACACGAAGAAACAAGAGCATGGAGAAGTCACATAGCTGTTAAGTGGTTGGGATTTGAACCTAAGCAGTCTGACCCCAAAGTAATGATTTTAACACCTATGCTATACACACATATGTTTAAAAAATAAAACTGGGCTTAGACAATGAATACACTTCTCTTTTTATGTTATGATGCTTTTTTTTTTTACTTCATGATACATATTGATTAATATCTTCGTAAGCCTTTGAGAATGTTTTAAAGATTGAAACAACATAAAATGTATGAGTTACATTAAAAGAGGAAATAGTTACTAAAGTCGACCAAACTAACCTGGAGATGGCTTTGAGATACTCTCCTATGGGGTTGATGATGGCAGCGGTGAAGTGTTGGTGGATAGAGGTTGTTCAACAAGAAAAACAGGATATATCTTTTAAAGTCTAGCCGAGGAGAGAGACGCAAAGAGTGAAGTTCAGTAGAAGTTGAGGAAGAGAGATGAGTTTGCACTGAGGAGGTGAGAGATGGAACCGAGGGAGGCCTTGATAGGTGGGAGAGGCCAAAGAGCTGGCAGGTACTGCTATTAGGATGGCCAAGGACCTGGAAATAATTGCAGATGAGAAAATGGATAAACAACAACAACAGCAAAACTGAAGCTGTTTAGCTTGGAGAAGCAAAGAGTCAGAGAGACATTAAAGCTTACTTTTAGTATTGTAAAGGCTGTTATGTGACAAAAGGAATAGATTTATCTGTGTTGTATTAGAGGACAGAAGTAGGGCAAATTGATACAAGGAGAGCGAGGAAGATTTAAAACCCAAATGGGGAAGCACCTTCTAAAATCAACTACACGGACAGCAAACAGCAACAGCAGAAAGGACTATTTTTCCACTGATGTAGTTCTTGGTCGCTACAGATAGATGTATAAGGATGGGCTGGGTAACCATTTACTGGAAATATTGTAAAGGGAAACAAAGAAAATTGTAGAACAATAAATATTGTATTAGTTTCTTTTTTATATATAACTTATATATATAAGTTATATGTATCACATCAAACCGACAAACACTTGCCTCATATAATGATTTTTTTTCAGTTTTCTATGAACATATATTGCTTCAGTAACTTAACATATATATTTTTTTAATTTGGAAAACTTAGGAAGGTTAATTACATTTTCTGAAGTCACAACTAAAAGCCAAGATTTGAATCCATCTCTGTCTGACTTAAAGCCTAGTCTTTTTTTCTTATTTCAGACTATTGTGGGGTTACACATGTTTTGGTTACATAATTTGCTTTCGTACAGTTTGAGTCAGAGTTATAGGTGTGCCCTTCACCCAGACAGCATATATTGTGCCCATTAGATATTCATTTTCCCAACCCATCCTCTCCCCTCCCACCTGCTTGATTTCCCTTGAGTTATTTCCAGAAGTGCACATAAGCATTGATCAATTAGTTTCAGTTTGGTATTGAGTACATGTAGTGTTTGTTTTTCCATTCTTGAGATACTTTACTTAGAAGAATGGTCTCCAGTTCCATGCAGGTTGTTACAAAATATACTAGATCACCATTTTTTATGGCTGTGTAGTACTCCATAGTATACATATACCACAATCTACATTTTAAGGGATTAAGAAAGGAGTAGGTAGACAAAACATGGAGGAAGTAGACATAGAATACAAAGTTGTAAGAGATTAGGCACTTCTAAAATAGCAAACAGACAATTTGGGGAGTGTCACTGCAAAGTGACAAAGGGCAGTTCAGTCAGTTGGAACTGAATTGTGACCAGATAGGGCTGTTGGATAATGAGCAGCCAGGGTGTGGCCATTCTGGCAAGCAGCAGATGTAGAATAGAGATAGGTTTGTTTCTCCTTCTCCCTTTAATTTTAAAGCCCTTTATAACAAATAAATATTATGTTTATTTCTTTTTTTAAAATAATATTTTTGTTTCTTAGTAATTTCCCATCATTTAACAATCTTTATTTTTTTAAAACTAAATTTTATCTTTTGTTTTTCTAGGTAAGCTAGAAGTCATATTTATTATTAATACATGGAACTAGAGGAGGTCCTGGCTACTTGGGCACAGGGTGAAATCCAGCCATGTCAGGGGCAGAAGTCTTCTTAGCTAAGTTAGAACCTGATACCATTATTTACACAACAAACATGGCCTGCCTTTGAGACAGAGTGAGGTGTTTTATGACCACAGGCTTTATGAGTTGTAGCTATAAAACAATCAATCTTTTAAAGCAAACACACCACAATGTCTACATCCAAATGGGAGTTGTCCTTCAGAGCTGTGACCTTGGACAACTTTTCACACACATTGGTGTAAAACATATTTAAACTCTTCACTGGAAATATTTTTCAGACTCAATTTCTCTCTCTCTCTCTCCCCATCACACACACATGCACACACACACATTATTTTAAGATACAACTTATTTTTAACCAAAACCATTTGTCTTGATTCATAACCAATTTTATTTTCTAGCAATTCGGCTATAAATGTCTTTGGTTATCAGGAAAGTCAAATCCATCATTAACAGATAATGTTACCACTGAAAAAGTAAACAAACAAACAAAAAAACAAGGGCAGCTGACTCTGAAGATCATACCCAAGGAGAGCTGCAAAGATATTTGGAATATTGGCAGTATCCTTACAATAAAGAATGACCTTCCAAGATGCTATTTTGAAGGATATGTTTAAATGTCTAATTATTAAAATACTTATGAAAATCAACCAAATCTGCTTAACATCCCAACTTGTGTACCACATTTCTTATGTTACTACTTCATCCTGAATTTATAGTCACTACCCTGCTGTCACTCCTCAAACCAACAGTTCAAAAGCAGCCACACCCAGAGGTAAGGAAGACATATGCTAAGTACTGTGTTGGCAAAAGTATGTCTTTATGAGGTATTGGGGAAAATGTAAATTGAACAAACTTTTGGGAGGATAAGTTGAGAATATAAAAATTCAAAATGTACTTTCTGTTTTATTCAGCAATTATGATTTTAGCTCTTTGTTCTATAGATATTCTCATACATATACACACATTTGCACAATTATGTTCTTTGCAGTATTGTGATAGGAAAATACTAAAAACAAACCAAATGACCATCAGTAGGGAAATTCTTCAATAAATTATAGTATATCTAAAGAATTAAATAATATACAACAACTGAAAGAATAAAATAGTTTATACATGCAGACATGTCAAGATCTGAAAGACATGTAGTTAAATGAAAAAGCTAGGTAAAAAACTGTTTATATTTCTCTTTCATACCATACCCAAAGAAAATCCAGAAAAAACTATACATCTGTGTTCATATTCCTGGTAAATATCTGAAAGGGCACATAAGAAAATGTGGTTGGAGCCACCTTTGGAGAATGAAACAAGAGGTCTATTACAGCTGAGAAAATAACTTTTTGTTGTATACTCTCTCATAGGTTTAAATTTTTTATCAGGTGCATGTATTCTTTTCAAAATAATAGAAACAATTTAAAAAGATAAAATATATAATAGGGGAACGTATTGACTAAAATGTAGTTGAGAACAAGGTTTGGTCATCTTTCTAAAGAGGTGAACTGACCTTTGATTCTTGCTCTTTGGGTATGCTTAAATGGGGATTGAATGAGTGAATTCTAGGGAGTATTGAGAACAGTGATCAAATCAGAAGGTGGGGGAGAGGTCTTATAAGCTTTTTCTTTGTAGGTGAAGTATTAAGCCTAGAATGGCCTTCTGCATTGTTTGATCTCTTTCACTTAAAAACAAAACAAGACACTTTTTTTTTTTGTTTGACGTTTGGTATTAGTAGCCTGTTGGGGCTAAATGTTTTCTTTAAAAGCAAAATAAGTATACTTAGATGCATTGTCACTTAGTAATTTCTTTTTTTGAGACAAGGTCTTGCTCAGTCTCCTGGGCTAGAGTGCAATGACGTCATCATAACTCACAGCAACTTCAAACTCCTGGGCTCAAACGATCCTCCTACCTCAGCCTACAAAGTAGCTGGGACTACAGGTGTGTGCCACCATGCCTGGCTAATGTTTCTATTTTTTTGCAGAGACTGGGTCTTGCTCTTGCTCAGGCCAGTCTCAAACTCCTGGCCTCAAGCAATCCTCCCACCTTGGCCTCCCAAAGTGCTAGGGTTACAGGCATAAGCCACCTCATCCAGCCATCACTTAGTAATTTTTAAGGATGAATTAGCTTCATAAATTGTCTCCCCTTCTTACAGCTGGTGGATTAGCAAGATACTGATTTTATGAGAACTTTAATGGGGGGGGGGCAATCATTTTAGAGGGAAGGATGGTTTGAGTGAGCATTTTTGTGGTTTTGGAGGGGAACTTTGAAGGCATTCAGTGCTCCGCATGAGTCCATTGAGAATCTTGGGGTAGGGGAAAAGGAGGGTAGGAATGAGAGTGAGGGAGGGAGATGGGAAGAGCTCAAAGACCAATTTTTACTCCATCACAGTTATAACAAGGGTGGATTCTGGAAGCGAAAGATTGTGTTTTCATTGTATGAGATGTTGAATCATGAAAACTCCGTGAACACTCACTTCAAACTGTGATTGGGATGCCTTCCAGTAGCAGATGTCCTTTGTCTACTTCTCTAGTACAGAAGTCAATGTAAGGGGAGTAGAATGGTGAAATAAGGGTGTAGATTGAACACCTGGGTTCAAAAAAGGGTCAAGACACTGTAGTTGGTTGGCCTTGTATCAATTATTAATCCTTCTATGCCTCAGTTCCTTCATTTGAAAAATGTTGATTATACTATTTCATGACATGTTTGTAAGGATTAGATATAATATTAAAAATTTTTCTGGCTCCTGTGAATTTTATTGGATCAACATATATTTTGCAATAAGGGATCAACTTTTTATTAAAGGAGTTAGTACTTGTTTCATAATGTGGGATTGTTTACTTCTAATTTACTATTATCATTATTGTTGTTACTGCTCTTACTACTCCTTATGAAGTGCCTAATATGTTTTAAGCCTTGCTGTAGGTGTTTTATATGAAGTATTACTAAACCTAACAATTGTCTAAGTTGGCTAGGTCTAGCTCATGTCACAGATGAGAAAACTGAAGCCCAGAAAGGTAGAGTAGGGAGTAAGCAGTAAGGTCAAGATTGACTTGGTCTTCTGAATAACTAGAAGCATAAAGCAATGGATCAGGTTCCCAGGTGACAGAGAGAGGCATTAGTTTGGCTGATAGGAGGCAGGTCATGAGATCAGGGGACCCCCATAAACTCCAGCGGTGAACTACATTTGGGAGCTGGGAAGACCACATGGCTAAAGCATCATTAGACAGGTGCTGGAGAAAGGCAGATATAGAGCTACTGAACTGAGTTAAGAGATACCATGGCAAGTAAGAAGAAGAGCCTAAGAGATTTCTGAAGTTCTTAGAGTTAGAGCAGCTTCTCTGTGGGGGAGAAAGGCAGAGGCTGGGGTAAGGGAGGAGAGACCTCTTGAGGATGCAGAATATGCCTGGTACTTTCATTGTTCTTTTTCCGTATTCTTTCTTATTCATTTCATTGTTATTTTACCCAGGTTAGATGTTAAACATTTCTTGTTGTCTAGTCAGGCTTTCTTTTCTAATTATAAGACTAAACAGTAAGATTTCATTTGTAGCTATAATTACTGGAGAATTTTGACAAGATTTCCAAACTGTATTCCCTGGGTTTACTACCATCATGTTCCCTGTCTTCATTACTTCACACTTTGATCTGAAATTACTGCCAATTTTGGAGTTTCCAGAGAGAAATTGGGTGCAGGGTACATGGAAAGAACAAATTTTAGGGAGCAAAGCCTTCCCTGCCTGGTTCTAACTCAGAGAAGCAAACATATCCTACTTTCATATGTATAGTATCATAATTATTGCTGAGCTGACTTTAAAAGCAGATGATTTTTCTCTTTTATCTCTAATAAATAATGGTGCTTACAGCAATGTGTGTTTACTGGTACTAGATTCCACCAGTGGGTGTGGTATAAAGTTGAGCATTTGTGGACTGTGCAGTTTCTGCTATTGTCTACGGCATTTCCTCTCTTGTCTCGGAGGTTCATACTTTCTCAGGCAAGCGCCCTTTTAAGTCCAGATAAATGTCTGGGTTTTCCTACTCCAAGTATAAGAAGGTGGGGGAGATGGGGTGGTGGCGGGAGCTGTGAAGTTGTGAAGTTGTCTTTCTGGCAGGGATTCCATTGCGGGGGACATCTGTCATTTTTAAAAAAAGTAAACCGAAGCAACTAGTCTCATCAGTTAAATGATTTCCTCGTTGACATGAGGTAAGGAAAAGAAGAATAACTTTTGGGAAAAGAAACTGTAAGGACACTAGAGAAAAAGAAAAATAAGGAGTTGAACATTGAGGAAGAATCATGAGATAGAGAAAGTGTAAAGGCAGATAATTTGCTTTTTCAGTTTGGCATGGAGACAGTAAGATAACCTTTTCCTAATAAACCAATAAAGCCCTTGTGTCTGTTCTCTCTGGGAACACCAACAATTACATTGAGCCTCTAAATGGAGATAGCCAACTTCCATAAGTGTTCTAAATCCCATCTTGTGGTGAAAGCCCTGAAAATTGTAATAGACAGAATCAACATTTACAGTGTATGCGTAAGAGGTGGTGTCTCAAATAGGATTAGAGCCTATTCTGGCCAGTATCTGTTATGGATATTGTTTCTCTGCAAATGTTGTTTGGTATCACACCAGTTCATCTGATTTTTTTTTTTTTTAGAATAAAACTGCAGGTCCTCTTTGAGAAAAACTCAATGTAAATAATGGGAATACACACACACACACACACACACACACATTTAATTTGCACATAACAAAGCCAATACACAATGCATACTGCAGAGTGGTTTAGATACGAACAGCAGTTTGTTCTCTATTCTGATCCATTAGGATTGTACTATATGTGGTCTGGAGAAGTGCTTGAACTAGGTTGTTCTGTTTGTGTGTTTGTTTTTTCCTCTCAGCTGGGTTTTGAGTCACCTACTGATCTGTGTCTGTGTCAGAGTGCTGGGTCACATCCTGCATGCATTGTCTTGGTTTTATCGGTTATTTTCTGGAATCAAAGTTGATTTTCCACTTAAAGAGAATTCTGTCTCCTTTTGTAATTTTTCACAGTCTAGACTCTCAAGTGTAGAATCTTAATTGATTTATGTGTATTGTGCAAGCCATTTCTTTTTGTAGCTTTGAATTCTCCAGATACGTGATGTGCTGGAGGTGTGATTCCTCTGCTATTCAAGGGAGATTTGCAAATCGTCTTGGCTAATGCACCGCATGGGTTGTCTGCACAGGACTGGGACTGTAGTGGAAAGGGCTTCAGAGACATTTCTGGCTTTTGATGAAAAAAAAAAAATGAGTTTCCTACTGAGAGCCACCCAGTCCTTGAAGCCCTTTAGTCTGTTCCTGAGTTGCATGTTGCCCCCATGTCTGCTGATTCATACTGAATACCAGCCATCCTCTTGCTATTTTGTTACGATTTGGCTTTCTTTAAAAGAACATATAAATGTGTGATCATGTACACATGCACACACACATACACACACACACACACACTGATATGTGACTCATAAACATGAAAAGCAAAATTTTGATTGAAGAAAAATCAGCATTATTCATAAAAAGCTGGTATGATATTTCTAAAAGTGGAAATTCATGAAGAAAATTGATTCCTAAGTACTTACAAAATACCAGGAACATTTTGCCAGCATATTTTTCATTTAATTTTTAACGACTTTTAAAGGTACAGATGTCTTATTTTAGAGATAAGGCAACCGAGGTTCTAAAATGTGAAGTAACTTGCAAAGGCCGTGGTTAAGTGCAGGGCCAGCCAGGTGCCTGTTGTCTCTGACACCTGAGATTACACGTACTATGCTGGGCTTTGGTTAATTTGCAGGTACTTGTTGCATTACATTCATAATCCTGCTTTCATCATGGTAAAAACAATAACAATCATACAACACAACTATTTGCAGTGGCTTCTGCCTAAGGCCATTTGATACAGAGTCAAAACCTCCTGTTTGTACAGTGTTTTACTTTGATGAAATCTAATAAAGGTAGCTTTCATATCTAAGGAAAATCAAAATGATCTCTCTCTATTTAATATAGTGACATATCAAATTATTAATTTCATATATTTTAATCAGTCTCTATGTCTATTATTCTTTACATTTTAGAAAGTAAAGAACTTAAAATTACTTTCAAAAAATTTCTTTTCCACGACTAAAAAATGATTAGATGTCCCCTTTCAAAGGCAACAACTCCCTAAAGAGAGAATAGAGATGAGAATTCACATCCACAACAGGGAGTTCACTGTCCTTTCTAATACACCATGCTACCTGGTGTCTAATCTGTCCAAAGACATGAATTCCTCACCTATTAATAGTTCTTCCACTAATACTGTACAGAGGCTTTGGATATGCCAAACTGTTACTAGTGTTTTGGAGAACTAAACATGTTTCCAGAGTTGTATCTAGAAAGTCATTGGAGTTTCTTAAACATGTTATATGATTAGCAACAGAAACTACTAAAGGAAGGAAGGAAGTTGGCATGCATTGAACATCTATTATTTGTCAGACATATTAGTAGGCACTTACATACAATAACTTTGTGAAGCTGATATTAACTTCACTTTCCAAAAATAATAGGTCAGAAAAATTAGAAATTTCCACTGAATTATACAGATAACAGGATTTGAATCTGGTCTATCTAAAACCAAAGCCCTCATACCTTCACTATCCTGCATCTATCTAGTTTGAAAAATGTATGGTATTTCATGTCTGGACCACCTAAACAAGAAAATTGGGCACTCTCTCACTGAAGTAACTCACACTAAAAACAAACAACCTCTTTTCATGAGCTTCCCAAGGTTGAAGAAAGGACCTGTAGATCTTCGCTACGTCTAGGATGCTGCTTGGAGGATTCTGAAATCAAAGGATATCATTTAGAGCTATAGTCCCCAACCCCTAGGTGGTGGCCCAGTTCCAGTCCCTGGCCTGTTAGGAACCTGGCTGTCCATCACTGCCTGAGCTCTGCCCCTCCCGCTGCCCCCTTCCGTGGAAAAATTGTCTTCCATGAAACTTAGGTACCTGGCCTCACAGCAGGAGGTGAGTGGCTAGCCAGAGAGGGGAGCTTCATCTGTATTTACAGCTGACCCCATCCCTGCATGCATCACTGTCTGAGCTCCGCCTCCCTGGAGCTTGCTTCCCCCACCTCCTATGGAAAAATCGCCTTCCATGAAACCCGTCTCTGGTGTCAAAAAGGTTGGGGACTGCTGATTTAGAGCACTTTTTTTTTTTTCTTTTTTGAGATTGTCTCTGTGGTCACATATAAATTTTAAAATTACCTTTACAACACAAAAGTTCAAGCATACACTAAGTAGAGAAAATAGTATAATGAACAACTGGGTACCTAAACGTGGCTTCGATAATTTTCTATCTAATTTTATGCTCTGTATAATATTGACATAAATTGTGACTTTTCTGTATTTGGTAGTGATTACATAGTGGGCCATATGCTTTATTTTTTAGGCCCTAGTTTTTAGCCCCAGTATAGGATGGATGTTTTTTCTTCTGATACAAAGTCTTAATGGGTTGTCAGCAGTGACATTTTAAAAAGCACAATATGAGATACAACAATAAATAAGCTATCAAAATAAGCAAGAGTAGGGCTATAAATATTTCACCTTGGAAATAAAGCAAAGTTGGGAGAGGAGTGTGAAGAGTATGAAGATTAGGAACATGAAAGCAGAAGACCATTGGGAGCCATTCTGTACCATTCAAGATTGGGAAGGGCAATGAGAGGGAATAACCGCTAGGATGAGAACACTGGGTTACCCGAGAAACAATTGTCCTTTGCCACATGGAGCGTTTGCCCTCCTCACCATAGCTCTGAGAGAAATGGAGATTCGAGGAAAGAAACCTGTTAAGCTGTCATTTTCTAATTATCCACATAAATGCTTGGGAACAGGGGCACAGATTATAAAAGATGGAAGATAATAACAAGCATTTGTATTTGACTTTTGAATGTATTGTACTTAAATTTGTCTATTCTGGCCATTCCCTTTAAAGAAGCCATTCTATCCTGACCAGATCCTGCTGGAATTGTTTTTTTTTTTTTGTTCTACCAACCTTCAGCCACACCTTTCTCTCTCTCTCCTTCTCTCTCTCATGTTACCTTAATGGCAGGGTTTCAAAATGTTCCAGTCCTTACTTAATATAAACATGCATTTAAAATATTGACAAAGTTGCAATTCAGCAGATGAGGTTCTAGGAGTTAAGCTGGGATTTTCCAAAACAATCCTGTTAACAGACTTGAAAGCACTTGTCGATTCTGTCCTCAGAATGAAGGCATTAGAACACCATAACCTTTCTGGCCCATTTTCCTTGTCAACAGGGGTTCCAGCTCTGTCAACAACTCACCTCCAGCTACAGTTTTCACATGGTGGTAAGTCTAGTTCCCTCCATCTGTCTGTGGGCCCCTCCCACCTGGGACTGGGAAGGTTTTTCACCCTGATATTGTCCTCAGAACAAATTATGGGAAGTGAAGATAAGGTTTTCTTTAAGAGTACTAACCTAGTACACTGCACAGGTGTCTGTATTTATGCATCCCATACAGGAAGGAGGAAAAAAAAAAAAAACTTGTCTCAACTTGTCCATAAATTCAGAATCCTGCTCCAAACAATTCAGTCCTTTACTTAACTTGTGTAAACCTGGCATACTCTTATCTGAAGACTCAATCTATTAAAAAAGCAAAGCACAGGGCTTATACAGTGATATTCCCGTCCTGAATCATCTGACAGTGTTTTTATTTCAATGCTTCTGTTTCTTTGCCATGTAAGTGCATTTGATTTGCCAGATCATTTACCCTGATTTTAGTTCAAACAGTGCAGCTGCCATACTTACAGAGTGATACAAAATAATATAAAATATATTGCTTTTGCACTAGATATATTGCCTCTGTGTGGATGAAATAAATATAATAATAATAATTAATATTTATTGTATGCTTACTCTCTACAGACACTGTACAGAATGCTTTACTTTCATTATCTCATTTTGTCCTCACAATATCCCTTTTAGGTAAATTATGTTATAATTCCCATTTTACAGATGGGGTCACTGAGACTTGATGGAGTTATTTACTGCTTCATGGTAGTAAGAGCAGAGCTGGGATCTGAGCACAGGATGACAGAATCCAAGCTCTTACACACACACAGAACAACTGCTAAACATAGATCCAAGGCAAAATATCCTTGAACAGAGGAGCAGCGTGTGAGAGTGAAGCTGTAGTGCTAAGGTGGGGATACGCATGAACAAGGCTGGCTGGAATTAATCAGGATGATCTCACTGGGCAAGACTAGGTTGAAGGAGGCAAAAGAGATGGGAAGTGGTGTGGAGAGGAGGGGAAGTGTGGCCAGTGGCTTAGGTGGATAAAGGTAGTGGAGGGGATTCAAGGTACAAGAAAGGGGTTGAGGACAGGAGATAATGGCAGAAATATCCATTCTAGAGTACAAGTCACTTTAAAATAAACGGTGGTCTATTGTTTTGCTTTTTAGTAGCAACATGCTTACACAATACACTTTTAGAGGCTCCCATATCCCTAGATTAAAATTGACTTCTAACTTCCTTTTTCTGATGCTGTGATCTGAGAAGTTTCCTTCCTATTGTACTTTTCTTTTTAAACAACCGAAGGTTTAAAAAAAACTATGCTTTTTATTTTGGTGACTAATATTAATTGCCATATATTGCTAATTGTAAGTTCTCCTTTTGTTGAAGACTTGTTTGAAAGCACATCGGGTACATACATAAAGGTAATAACCTTGAAAGTATGAAGGCATCCTTTATACTCAGTCCTATGATAATTTATAATTTAACATGTACTTGACCCATTTGATAAAAGGCTTTATCTGCTACGGTTTTATTTGAGTAGATAACTTATCCTTTTTTAAGGTACGTTTTACTTTGTACCAGGGAACTTGATACCAAGGTAAAATGTAATACTTTTAAAAATGCCTATATAGGAACTGTCATATATAATTGTATTTAGGGTTGATTCATATCTTAAAATATATTCTAAAATATAAAAAACTATGACATTTTAAAATTGCTTTACCAAGTAATTACCAACTCTTTGATAATACTTGTTTACTTTTAAAATCTTGGTCTTTTCCACTGAGGACAAATTATTATGTTTTTAATTGTTAAGCCTTCTGACCATATGAATTCTTTTCATGTTTCATTGAAGTCATATGAAACATTTTACTTCAAAGGAAAAATGCTCTGAATTTATAGAGCTTTAAGAATTTAAAAATCTGTTTCCTATTTTGTTTATTAAGACAGAGAGGCATTGATTGCGAATAAATAACTTGCTATGTTGAAAAGAAAATTAAAGATCCTGATGTTTTTCTGCCAGATAGCACAAAAGCTAAGAACACCACAGGAATTTTTCAACATTATTAACCTCTTGATAATGTGTGGGTCGTATAAAGGACAAATGAATGTTTTGGAGGAACTGAGAATGCCAATTTTAACAGACTGTCCAATCACTGTAGACAAATATTTGTGTTCCTGGGGATTATTTGATTTTTATCAAAGCAAATTGAATTGGAAACATAGCATGTATTAAGTCATTGCTACTTATTGTCTAATTCTTTTTCCCATGGAAGTTTCTGTGCACTAATAGAGCACTAAGTCATCAGTTAGACATACCATATAATGATCTTTATCATAGCCAGACAAAATAAAAGCCTTTTAAGAAGCTACTTCACAAGACAACTGCATAGCTTTCCTCACAGGAACTTGTTAAACAAATAATGATTATTAAAGCAATTGAGTCGATCTCTTACACCAAGTTAATAAGAACAATTCCAAGACGTCTAGCCCATTTCACATTCCATGTGACTAACTATGGTATCTAGAGCTTGGAAAATATCCAGGCGACTCACAGTAGCTTTTCTTAAATGGTTTAGGGACGCTGAAATTTAAGCAAAGTGATAGAATTAAGTGAACAGGTGGAAAATATTCAAGCATACCCGCTGCCAAGGTTGTAAATGACCTCAATTGTATCTAAAATATTTTCAAAAGTACCCATAACTGAAACATTATAGATTTAGCTCCTATCTGTATTGAAGTTGGTAAATGCAAAAATCCTAATCATTGACATGGAGATTTACAGCATTCAATGAGACAGATACACTAAGAGTTTTGCACAAACTGACAATAAGAGTCTACTGTGAATTGGAATGACGAACTTTCAAAGATGTTTTCATGTTAACCACCCATTTATGTTTACAGTCATGCCAGGATAGAAGGAGGAAGGAAGATTTAGAGTGGGAAGACAGGGATAAGGAATAGGGAAGATAAGAATTGAGTCAAACAAGGACTGGCAGGCCCATGACCAATTCTGTGGTTGTTAAGGCAAGCAGGAGCTGCAGGTATTAAACTAATAATATTCAGTACACAAGTGGTCAAGTTCAGAAAGAGCCAGGGAGGAGACCAGCTGATACTCTAGGTTGGTGTTTCTTGTAAGCAAAGCCCGGAATCCAGAACTGTGGAGATAAGTGAAGAACCCAAGATAAGAGACTTTAAAATAAAGTGTAACGCAGGCAAATAAATAATCTGGATAACAGAACCAGGGGCCTAGGGCACCAGCACTGACAGGTGACCAGGGCAGGTGTTTCTACATTCCCTGGGTCAAGTCCAAACTTGTGAAGATTTCTGGAAGGCTTGAGCCTAAGGGTTTATTTTTCATTCAATTCATATTTTTAGGCACCTTTTATGTGCCAGGCATTGTATTAGGAACAGGGATTATTAGCAAACTTGATGGACATATTATCTATTTTTATGAAGAAGACATACAGAAAACTAATAAATAACGAAATGAACAAAAAACTCTAGAAGGAAATAAACAGGGTGATAAGTCTGAGAATCTGGGGAATGTGTTTTAGATAGAATGGTCAGAGAAAGCCTGTCCAACGAAGTGATGTTTGAGAATAAGAATTAAGCTTGAGAATTAGCAGATATTTTAGTTAGAAGAACACTGTAAAGTCCAGGCCAAGTGGAAAGGCCTGAAGGGGAGAAAGGCCTTGGCATGTTCAGGGATCAGAAAAAAGTGGATTTGGAGGATAGCAAGCAAAGGACAGAGTAGCGTGAGATGGGAGGATACAGAATTTAGTAATAACCAGATCATACAGGTGAAGGGAAAAACCAATTAGCTGAGTAAGGGAAGGGCCAAGTACTCTTACTCACTGTTCTTATGGTTGTAAACTGGAAAATAGATAACAGGGGCTGAAAATTCTGCCTAAGCAGTCCATATATTGAGAAAAGTTTACTAAGGAAATTTCCTAAAACAGAGATGGAAATAGGAGGCAGACCATTAATGCTTGATCGTGGTGTTCAAATAAGTTTCTGGAGAGCTCAGGGTTAAAAATAAGTAGCTTCAGGGCAAAGCACTGCAGTTCAAGAGAGGTGGTGGAAGTAGCCAGAGGGTTTTTTCTTTGGATGATAAAGCTGTTCTTCAAAGGACGGACAGAGTAGGGTAGTGAGTCACCCAGCGTGGGCTGGTTTGAGGCAGAATATAATGTGGGGAACCTGGTGGGCACATGAATAGCGGGATGGAAGAGACATAAAGCATCATCCTTCTTAGGATTTCCTTCCTTCCACAGAGTCAGCTAAGTCATAGATCCCCTGAGGAGGTCTTTCAAATGGTTAACAGCATATTCTGTTGTTCTTTTGAATTTCTAAGGTAAACATGAACATTTGTTAACAATAATAGCCAAACAATCATAGCAATATCTTGATCCCTCTTATGAGTTGAATTGTGTCCCCCAAAAAGATTAGTTGAAGTCCTAATGCCCAGTACCTTAGAATGTGATGTTATTTGGAAATAGGGTCACTGAAGATGCCATTAGTTAAATTGAGATGAGGCTATACTGGAGTAGCATGAACCTTCACTCCAACGCAACTGGTGCCTTTCCAAGAAGAGGAAATTGGACACAGGGACACACACAGTGGGAAGATGGCCATGTGAAGGCACAGAAGGAGAACGCCATGTGAAGATGGATGCAGAGATTGGAGCGATGCATCTATAAGCCGAGGGATGCCCAGGACTGATGGCCATTATCACAAGCTAGGAGAGAGGCATGGAACAGTGTCTTTCTCAGAGCCCTCCAAAGGAGCCAATACTGTTGACACCTTGATCTCAGACTTCTAGCCTCCAGAAAGGTGCTACAACAGATTTCTGTTGTTTGAATCCATCCAGTTTGTGGTACTCATTACGGTAGCCCTAGGAATTGAAAACAACACGTTCACATTCCTCTTGCCTTACTCTCTTCCACCATGCTCCTTCACACACTACAATCCGTGAAAGCCAAACAGCCTTTCTTACTACTTGTGTGTGCTCTTTCTTGCATGAGTAGGCTTCTTTCCTTCTTTGTCACCAGGTACCTATTTTAAAATAGTTAAAAATTTGTTTGATTATGAAATATTTCAAACACACACAGAAAATAATACAGCATCCATTCTTCCAACATCTAGATTTATCAGGTAATTTTCTGCCAAATTTTCTTCAAATCTCCCCTTTTTATTCTAAAAAGAAAATATTACTGATAAACCTGAAGTTTCTTCTCTTCCTACTCGCTTTCACTACTGTTTTCTTATCCCCAATTCTTTTTTTTTTTTTTTTTTTGGAGACGGCGTCTTGTTCTGTTGCCTGGGCTAAAGTGCAATGGTGTCGTCATAGCTTTGCAAGCTCAAACTCAAGCGATCCTCCTGCCTCAGCCACCTGAGTAGCTGGGACTACATGTGTGCACTGCCACACCCAGCTAATATTTCTATTTTTTGTAGAGATGGGGTCTCACTATTGCTCAGGCTGGTCTTGAACTTCTGGCCTCAAACAATCTTCCAGCAATACTCCAGCTGTGCCTTCCAAAGTGCTAGGATTACAGGAGTGAGCCACCGTGCCAGGCCAACACAATTCTTATTTATTTTTAAAGTAACATCCAGAACATCACTTTGTAAAGTTTTCCCTTTGTCACCCAGGGCTACTTAACTCCATCACCTGTTCTCACAATATGTTATATACCATTTATATTATAGTAATGATTATATTGTAGTATAATTGTAGTATCTTTTTCTCTATAAGAAAAGAAAATGACTCGGTCATTTTCAAACCTTATCTGGTGCCTATGCAATTACTAACTCTTGGTTAAACTGAATTTTAGTTTAATAGTGTCTACATAAAACCATTGGAACCTCACAAGAGCCCTGGCACAGTCAGGACTAGAATTATCATTCTTTTTTTCCAGAAATTGAAACTTTATGAATTTTACTTGTTTAATGTGGTAGCTTATCTTATTTGTCCACAATTCTTCCTTCCTTCCTCATCCTTGCCATGGTGTATTGCTGGTGGAGCACATTTCCCTGCCCTCCTGAAGTTGGGCTTGGTCCTGGGGTTTGCTTAGGCCCATAGAATGCAGGTGGCAGTGACACTGTGCCAGTTCTAAGCTGAGGCTTTTAGAGGTTCACATGTTTCTGCTCTCCTCTTTGTGCTTTTGCCATTCACCGTGAAAACATGACCTGATTAGCTGCTGCTTGCAGAAGAAGGACAGATTTATAGCCAACCTGTACCCAATCTGAAGGCTGAATGCCACCAAGCCTAGCAGAGTCACAGCAAACCTGCAGACTTGTGAACAAAATTGAATGCTTGCTAATGCCAGTTACTGAGATTTGGGTGGTGGTTATGCAGCATCATCACAGTAGAAACCTCACTGATACACCTAGCAAACTGATGATACAGCCAGAACTAGAAGACTCGTCTGACTAGTAATCCAGAGTCTTTCTACTAAATTATTTTGTTATGCATCTGTGCATTCAACAGATCTTTATCACATATTTACTGTGGAAAACAAAGCACAACACAAAGCAGACAGACCATGGTCTCTGTCCTCATGAAGAATTTGTTTCTAGTGAAGAAAACAGACAAAAGCAAGTAAATTTAAACTGTAAAAAATAGCAAACTCTTATACTAGTACGAATGTCCTTTCGAGAGAGAATAATGGGTGAGGTGAAGGAAAGGAGATGAGCAGATGCCACCCTAAAGGTGAAAACAAAGCAGAGCAGTTGCTACTAGAAAAAGAAATAAATTTTTCTCTCCCTGGAATGGTCTCAGATAATGGCTTTAGATTTTCATTTTCCTTTATTTACTCAGTGTCTGCCCAACCGTGAGCCTTTGCTCTAGGCTTGCGAGTTGTCCTTGGTTTGCATCCTGTGTATCCAGAAAGCTATTGGGTTGTTTGTCAGTGCTTAGAAGAAGACTGAAAAAGGCTTCATTTTCCCTTTTCCAAAGGGAGCAATTACGTACTCTCACCAGAACAATAAACTTAAGTCCTAGGCTGTGAATGAAATCTGATTTCTCTCAGGTGAGAGGTATTTTGTATATGGAAAATTAAGAAAAAATGTGACTTCAGTAATACTGTGGGGAACTGTGGTCAGCAGTGAGCTGATAAAGACCTTTGTTTCCCATGTTTTGATTGGCCTGGTGAGAAGCCTGCAGCAGCTTGCACACCCATCTGTGTCCACACTAGTGGGACAGAAAAGTGCTGACATAGGATCGCAGATCAGCTCCTGTGGCTTGCCAGGGTAAACTTGTGTAATGCACTGTACATCCCTCCTAACAACAGTGATTCTTTTGTCACTTAAACAGAGGCTATTAAGAACATGAGTCATTTAAAAGGGCTTTAGAAAAGCAGGCAACGTTTTCCAATACTGTGGCTCTAGGCCATCCTCGGAAAGTATTAGAAGCTCCGGAAGAAGTGATGCATTTCATTAATAACCAACAATGGACTCAGAATATAAATCTGATTTGATTGGAAAAAAAGTAATATTTCAAAATGTGATTTCTGAATGTTAAAAGAAGCCCATTTGTTTTTATAGAGAATTGGATGAAGAATAACTGAAATATTTTCTTGAATGTCCATAAATGTCACAAATGAGAATACTTTCAAATCTCAAATTGGCCTGGGGATCTCCAGCTTACTGATAAAAACACATATCAAAGAAACTGGCTTTAGGATTTCTTTTTCTTATTTTTAATACATAAAAAATTGCAAGTGTAAGAATAATGAGAAAAAAATCTTTATTCCACTATCCACAGAAAAAGCTGGTTAACATTTTAATGCTGTTTCTGTTAGCATTTTTCTTTACAAATACTTTTTATGTAGTTGAGATAATACAGTATATATAATTTTGCTTCATGTATTTTCTTTCACTTTTGTTATTCTTTATTCAGTGGTTGGAAAACTGTGGTTCTGGGTCAAATCTGGCCTACTGCCTGTGTGTTGGAACACAGCTACACTTACTAATTTACATATTGTGTACGGTGGCTGTCGTACACGGAACTGAGTGCTTGCTACAGAGCCTATGCGGCCCACAAAGCCTAAAATATTTCTCTCTGGCCCTTTACAGAAACAGCTTGCCCATGCTTAGGATAGATTATTAGAGTCATATGTGAACAATAATTTTAAGGATCTTATAAACATATGATAAAAGTTTATGCATCCATTGACACTTTCACCGGCATTGTCTGATGAAACTACCTGTTTTATTTTCTATAAGCATATATATGATTATAAATACATAATCATACATATGGTAACCATATATATGTAATACCCAGTTATATGTATTATATATATCCTTTTATATAGATATATAATTTTGGAATTTAATAGACATAGGGTAGTACTGTATCTCTTTTCTGCTTTAATTTTTTTTCTTTGAGTAGAAGTTAGACAAAACAATTTTACATTTTTTAGTACTTTAATTTTTTCTGTTTTTTAATTGTCTTCTTATGCTCTTTACCCATTTTTAAACAGAGGTATTTTTTAAAAAAGTAAATGTCTAAGGACTCTATATAGATTCAGAATTCCTACTCTTGTTTATTGTTTTTACTTTGAATAGGTTTTATTGGTTTTTTCTTTTGCCCTTTAATTTGAGAGTGTAAAATTTCTGCTGTGATTTCTTTCCAAGCTTCTAAGTATAGCAATTTCTTCAATATATCATGTTTAGGAAGTACCTTATTATTTTTAATTTTAAAAAAATTTATAAGGATTGATATTTTATTAAAAGTTCCTTCAGTGTCTACTTATTTTTAAAAAAGCTTTAGTTTTTAGAACAATTTTGGACTTCAACATACAAAAAAATGGAGACAATGGTACAGAGAGTTCCTATAAACTCCACACCCAGTTTCCCCATCATTAACATATTTCATTAGTATTGTATATTCGTTACAATTAGTTAGCCAAGATGGTGCATTGTCACTAACTAAAGTCCATATTTCATTTGAATTTTTTTATTTTTTGCCTAATATCCTTTTTCTGTTCCAGGATCTCAATCAGATACCATCATTTCATTTAGTTGTGTCTCCTTACGTTCTTTTTAGTTTGTGACAGTTTCTCAGACTTTCCTTGTTTTTGATGATCTTGACAATTTTACATAGTGTTAGTCAAGCATTTTGTAGAATACCCCTCTGTTAGATTTTGTCTGGTGTTTTTCTCATGGTTATGGGTGTTTGGAAGAAAGACCACAGAGGTGAAGCACCATTTTCATCACATTCTATCAAGGGTACATGCTATCAACATGACTTACCACTGCTGATGTTGACCTTCACCACCTGACTGGGCTAGTATTTGTCAGGTTTCTTCATGGAAAAGCTACTCTTCCCCCCACCCCCTTTCTATTTTTTACTCTTTGGAAGGGAGCCACCATGAGCAATCCACATTTAAGGACTAGGGAGTTACATTCCCCCAGGTGAAATAGTAGTGTAAATTATTTAGAATTTTTCCTGCATGGGAGATTTTTCTCTATTCCTTCTTTTATTTATTTATTCAAACATTTATTTATAACAGTATGTACTCGTGGATATTTATTTTATACTTTAGTTTATAATCTAATACTTCTCTGTTTATTTTCTTGCTCACATTGTTCCAGATTTGACCATTGAGAGCTCTTTCAGTTAGCTCCTGTATCCCTTTGACATACCTTGGTCAATGTAGGGTTTTTGTTTGTATTTTTTTTTTAAAGCATATTCTTCATTTGTGGCACTACAAGATACTCCAGACTCATCCTGTATATTTTCTGCTCCAGTCCTAGAATCAGCCATTTCTGCAATGAGTCCTGATACCTTTAATCAGTTTCCTTTTATTAGAAATGAAGATCTAGGGACTAGGTATGCTTATAGTTACTTCTGGGCCCCCTCAGCTAACAGAGCAATGAAATATATGTGTGTATGCTAAGCTGCATATATACAACACATAGATGCAGGAAAAAAATATATATACATACATATATATTTATATACATAGCCATCTATACCAATATTGAGCTAAACATGAATTGATACTGAAGTCTCCAACTCTAATTCATTACTATATATCATTTTAGCCTCCTCCCCATGCTTATCTGTAAACTCCCATTTCAACAGTGAAAAACCTTGTTCCTACCATCTTCCAGTATATATGTACATATGTATATATGTACAGCAGTATTAGAATTGTAGAACTGCACCCCCGTAAGAAATAACTTTATCAAGTGAGTACAGTGCTTGTGTTCAGTTTCTTTTACTTTTAATCTTAGAGACTCTACTCATTTCCAAAGTTAGTTAGGTCTGTCTCCTGATTTTCAACTCTTGTTTTTACTGCATTTATAATCAGTTTTATTTCCTGTTCCTGGTTGTCAGCCCTAAAGCTGACACGGTGATCAAGGGAACAGGTGGTATATGTGAGAGATTTCAAATTCCTTGAGGTCATAAAATAAATGTTTATGGGCATATATTTAAAATAAAGCCTTGATCAAGCAGAAAAGCTGATATTACCTTGAAGATAGAAAATGGTATGAAAAATGTTTATGTAGAATTAATCCCACCAAAATATGTAAAGAGGTAAGTTTGGATGACAGTTGTGGACATTATAATAAAATATTTCTCTATGTTTAAATTTGCTGCTTGTCTGTTCAAAGCAAAATAAGTGTAGCTCTGTACCATTAACTTTCTGCCATGTCTATTGCTTGTACTTGGGAACAAATACTATACTATAATGTAAAGGTGTGTGGGATTTTGTTTCAAACATTATGTAAGGCAAGTATAAAAAATCCAGATAATATCACAAACACCTCATGATAAATCATCTTTTAAGTGCCCCCCAGAACTACAACCTATAAACAATTTGATTATCAGTGAAGTATCTGGTTTTCTTGAGGTAGTACTCACACTAAAAGAGTAAATGGAGAAGAGTTTGAGTATATATGATTCTGAGGTGGTGCAATTCAAATCATCCTCCCAACGTCTCTGCTTCACTTTCTGTTCTCTTTACTCATTATTTTTCTTCTTGCCTCAATTTGCTTTTTAGGTGTTTTTTGAGGGGGCTGAGTGTCTATTTAACTATTTAGAAGTAAAATGCTATCTTCTTTATCAGATTCACAAATTATTTATTGAATTGAGCCAATCAAATGGTTGCTGTATCTGAACTAGAAAATGACATTTTGGTACTTGAATGTATAGAATATAGAATATATTCTATATTCTATAGAATATAGAATATATGAAAAAGCATTATAAACAAAATAAATAAACCAAAGAGAATAAAATTTCAATTTAGTATATTGTGAGCACACAATAGTAACTCACGTTATTGGCATATTATTTTTGGTTCACAAAGCACATAGAGTCTGGCGCATATTAGACATGGAAGGAATTTATTGTTTATTGAATTAATAAATGCATGTGTGAATGAATAATACCTCAACATAATCCTGTAGCATAAGTAATATTCTCCCCATCCCCTCTCTCAATGAGGAAGTTGAGGTTCAGAAAGATTACACTGTTAATTAATTGCTTAAGTCAGAACACAAATCTAGACCCTAACCATCAGAAGAGGAAGTACCATACCCACCTATGTTACTAATGATAGTAGTATCAACAGTCTAGCACGGTGGTATGTGGTAACTACTCATTTAAAAGTATTTACATTAAAAAAAGAGAAAAGCATAGTGTTAGATATTTGGAGGATAAAAAAATCTACAAAGGAGAATAAAGATGTGCATATATTCATTTGATAAATGTTCAAATAATAGCTATAGAAATGCAGAAGATAGCACAAAAGTCTATCAGAATTGAGAAACTGAAATTAAAAGATTTTATAGACTTGTTTCTATCTTAAATCCCAGTTATATGAAGTGACAGACTTTGGTGCTTTCAGCATTTCAGTGGCATTTGGTTTGTTCCAGCAGAGGTCTTTTCATGCATTATTTTTTATTTCCTTATATGTCATTCTTAAAAAAAATACTTTTTTTTCAGGTGTGTAGCACCAAATTTTCCAAGCATAAGAGACAAGGTTGTTTTTTTTCCATGTATATGTGCATAGGGAGGAAATTCCATTTTTTAAGTTCCCAATGTCTTTATTTTTTCCCCTAATTTTAGAACCTAATATTAATGAACAGCCTAAGTCTTCAAGGTGGTGGTCAGCCACCATGTCTACATATGACGTGACAGACAAACACTGATTGAATAAGCTATAGTCTTCACTGCTACAACTGGTCCTGAAGTCGTTTTATATTTATCATATCCTTCCTTCACCACCCATATTATATCTGAGTGGTACAAAGCATAGACTGTGTGGGTTGTATTTGGCTTCCTGAGTCACCTCCTGGCCTCATCTCTGATTACAGTGAAGATGCAGTGGGTAGTTTGTCTTACATCAGGCTGACATCTTTCCTCTAGCACTGGATGTTTTGTGCTTTTGCACTCAGGTTTTTCCGATGCTACAATTGCCATTGGGAAGCCCTCTGTTCAAGCTGGCATCCTCAGTCTGGAAGTACACAGGGGTTTCTATCCCCAAAGAAAACCTCAACTAATGTGGTATATAAGCTGATGGGTAATAATAGTCAATCCTAGGGGAAACAATTCCAAAAGGCATTCTACGTACTCCTTAGAAGATTCCAGACAGGACTGAGTGCCAGTTGCCTACAAGGGTGATAATAATAATGCATCTGTGTATTTGCCTTTCCACTTTCTCTCACTCTTCCCAGGTTCTCACTCCCGCTCCCTGTTTATAAGTTTTGGACTCAGGCTCTGCTTTTGGGAAAACTCAAGCTAAAACAAAAATCCTAAATTCCAATATGTTTCTATCCTCCATTTTCTACCGAATTTTGTGCTGCTTCTCCTTGCTGCTTCCCTGATACACTCCAAGGAAATAAATGGAGAAATGGAAGGGTGGGACCATCAACAAATAATTCAAAAGAATTTCCAGAAGCACTTAAGCTGTCAAATTAAAAGGGTCCACTAAGTAGCTCAGAAAATAGTTTAAAAATAGGTTGTTTTGAAGTTTTTTCTACCTGAGTAGTCTGTTTTTCTCTCTACATCTGGTGTACAGCTGTCCTTTACCATCATTCTCTTGTGCCAAAACTTCTGTTTTTTATACCCCACTCTTTCTTTCTTGGAGTATCTCCTTAATAGTTTTAGAAAGGATGCATGGGACGTCATTCTTTTTTGAAATCTTGAATGTCTTAAGAAGTCTCCCTTTTTTTCCTTCTGCATGATTGAATTATTATGGAATTACAGGTTAGAAATTATTTTCTTCAAATATTTGAAGGCAAGGCCTTCTTATTTTCAGTGGTGCTACTGAAAAGTCCCAATGCAATTTTGTTTAAAGTGTATGTACTTTTTTTTTCCTCTCCAGAAACATGAAGCATCTTCTTTAGTCCCTAGTGTTCTGAAATTTCAAATCAAGTGCCCCGATGAAGGTCTGAGCTTGGTTTCTGATTGCTATGTTAAAAATTTCTGCAGATATTTGGTAATCCTTGTGAGTTGTTAAATTTTCAGTTACCTTTTAAATAAATTAAAACAAGAAAAAATTTCAAAAGGTGGTCTTTATATTTACTAATGTATTTACCATTTCTGTTGCTCTGCATTTTTCTTGTAACTCTGAGTTTCCATCTGATGCCATTTTCTTCACCTAAATAACATTTTTTAGTGCAGACTTGCTGCTAATAAATTCTCTTAATTTCCATTTACTTTCCTTTTCAAAGGATATTTTCACTGGATATAGAATTCTGGTTTGAAAGTTTTATTTTTTACTTCAGTACTTATACATATTTTATTGTCTTCTGTTTCCATTGTTTCTGATGAGAAGTCAAACATTATATGTATCAGTATTCCTCTGTATTTAACATGTTCTTTTCTCTCCAGCTGCTTTCACGATTTTCCCTTTATCTTTGGTTTTTCAGTAGTTTGGTTATGATGTACTTAATTTTCTTTATATTTATCCTGCTTCAGGTTCACTGAGATTCTTGGATATGTAGGCTGATGTTTTAAACAAATTTGTAAATATCGGGCTATTATTTTTTCAAATATTTTCTTCTTAATTTTCTTTCCCTTCTTCATTCAGGACTTCAGTGATGTGCATGTAGTACTTTTAATATTGTTCTATAGTCAAAAAGGTTTTGGTCATTTTTCAAGTTTTTTCTTTTTGCAGATCGATCTTAAAGTTCACTGTAGCTCCCCCATCCCTTCTCCCTCATTCTTCTGAAATCTCCAATCTGTTGTTAAGCTCAATTAGAAGTTTTCCACTTCAGATATTATATGCTAGAGTGGTAGAGTTTCCATTTTATTCTTTTTTGGGTAGTTTTCATTTTTCTGCTGATATCCCCATAACTGTTCACTCCTTATGATGACAATTTCTCTACATTTTGGGGGGCATATTTATAATAGCTGCTTCAAAGTCCTTTTCTACTGATTATGACATCTGGGTCATTTCAGTGTTTGGATTCTCTTGACTTCTTTGTCTTTTGAACATAGGTCACATTTTAGTTTTTCTTCCAATTTCTAGTGATTTTTAAATTGTATACACAGCATTGAAAAGAATTTTTTGGATAGATTTTAGAGTCTGTTACCTCTTTCTGAGAACTGTTGATTTTTGTTTTAGCAGGGGGGCATCAGATGAAATCTCTCCTCAGTTTACCAGTCTTTTAACTGTTGTTCTCTGCTGGACTATTTGAAGTCTCTCTCACGTATGCACAGTTCATTGGTTAGCCAAGGATTTGAAGAGAGTTTATAGGCAGATCGTGTGGCTTCCTCCTGTGTGGATCCCTCCTTCCAGGAATTTCTCTGTTCAATATCCAGTCACCATGGCATCACTGAGTTCACTTTCTCACTCAAGTCAGAAATGTCATGGCTTTCTTCACAAATTTTAGCTACCCTGCCCCACCTAGGCTAGGAAGTGTCCTCTGGAGAAAATCTATTATGTATCAAAGCAAATCTCACCCAATGCAGTTACCATCTTTCAAGGGTTGAATCACCTCCATTTTGGACTTCTTTTAGTTGTTCTTATGTTCCTTAAGTAATTATTTTTAACACTGGCTCATAGTTTATACTTGTTACTTGTGTTTGGGAGGGTTAGTCTAACACAAGCTATTTTGCCAATTTCAGAACCAGACTCTACTCTTATGTAGCTCTTACCATGCCATGTATCTAGTTAAAAAACTTTAGTGGCTCTTCATTGTCTATCAAATAAAAAAAAAGTCCTTAGACTGTATGTACTCTATTTTTTCATTGTTTCCCATAACAGACCCTACATTCCAGCTAATCTGAACTGGCTTTTGAATATTCTGTATCACTATGTTCCTTTGCTCAACCATTTTTTTCCATCCAGAATACTCTTTCTCCTATATTTGAATGACCCAAACCTGCTTATTCCTTAAGATCTAACTCCAATGTCAACTCTTCCATGAAAGCCATTCTTATATTCCCAGCTTGAAGTGATCTCATTATCCAATAAACTACCTCTTTATATTTCATTGTTTCACTCATTTAATAAGTCACTCAGCTTGTCAGAAATAATGGTAAGCACAAGGGATTAAAAGATGAATAAGACATAGTCCCCACCCCTGAGAAATCTCTGCTCTTATGGTAGTGGAGAAAGCCAAATCGATAGCAAGGTGGTAAGTGCTACATGTAGAATTTGTTGCAGGAAGCCCTGAAGAGGGAAGTCCAACTCAGTCTAGAGATATCGGGGACAACTTCTTGAGTCAAGTGTTCCTAGACCTGAGTCCTGAACAATGAATTATCTAGATTAGATATGAGGATCAGGAAAGGAAGAATATTCATGAAAGGAAAGAATATTCACAATTTGAAGGCAGAGAGTTATGAGTGAATGTTATCTGTTTAGGGAAATGCAAATTGTTCTATATAATTTGCAAGAAGTGCATTATTCTCTTTTTGCCACCCTTTATATCTAATCCATTTGCCATAAATCGATTGCTTATATATTCCCCAAATTCATATGTAGAAACCTAATCCCCCATGTGATAATATTTGGAGATGGGCCTTTGGAAAGTGATTAGGTCATGAAGGCAGAATTCTCATGAATGGGATTAGCGACCTTATCAAAGAGACCCCAGAGAGTTTCCTTGGCCCATTCACCATGTGAGGACACAGCAAAAAGACAACCGGCTATGAACCAGGAAGCAGGCCCTCACCAGAATCTGATCATGTTGGCACACTGATCTTGAACTTCCCAGCCTCCAGACTGTGAGAAATAAATTTCTGTTGTTTGTAATCCACCTAGTCTGTGGTAATTTGTTACAGCAGCCTGAACGGACTAAGACACAACCTGAAAGTACATTACCTTCTTTTTAATTCCCATTTTACCATCTTTTTCCAAACCACCATCAAGTCTCTCTGGACTTCTGAAATACTCTTGTAACTGGTCTCCTTGTTTCTATTCTTGTGCTCCTTCAAATTTTAGTCTTCACACAGCAGCTTAAGTGATCTTTATAATATGTAAACAAAATGGCATTGCTTTCCTGCATATAGTCAGTTAATAACTTCCCATTACACTCAAGTAGAACTCTTTCTTTGAAGTAGAGTCCTTGCTGTGATCAATAAGGCACCCTACAAGTTATGGGCACTACCTACTACTCTGACCTAATTTATTGCACTTTTCTCTGCCTTAACATGTTCCAGAAGTATTTGGCCTTTTCCATAATTCTCAGGCACTCCAAAAACCCTCCAAATGTCTACCTCAGGACCTTTGCATTTTCTATTTCTCCTGCCTAAAATGCCTTCCTAATCTTTACAGATGGCTCCTTTATATCTGTAAGTTCTTAGCAAAAATATCATCTCCTTAGAGAGACTTTTTACCTCCTTAGTCACATCCTTATTTTAAATTCCTCAGAACCCTCACAATTATCTGAAATTATCTTATTTATTTATTTAATTTTTTAATGTCTCTTTCTGCCACAGAACCATATATATTTTATGAGACTGACACGCTGCCCACTGCGCCAAGAGGGCCCCTAGAACAATATATATTTTAAAAGCAGTGATGTGCTATATATTCTTCATCCTGCTAACCTCTAAGAGCTGCATCATCTGGGCTCCCCTGACCTCTGGCTTCCAGGTGAGTTCCCTTAAGTAGAGGGTGAGAAATAAGGTAGCCGTATGCTTCCATGGAAGGCCATAGCTCCTTTTAGGCAATCCTCTCCTGCAGCTTTTTGGGTATTTCCTCTCCCTGATGATTTAGGGTGACAAAGTTTGGCTACTTGGCTTCTCTTCCTGTCCTCATCATCGCTAGCCTCAGGGTACTTCCGTTTCACTTAATGTTGTTCATACCTTTTACAAATAGACCCTTCATTAAACTCCCTTTAATTATTTGTTTCAAGTATGTCGTATCTTTCTTTCTGAAATTTGAATTTTGTTCTTCAACTTATTAACCAGTACCTAGCACAGAACCTAATATGTGTTGTCGAATTAATTAATTAACTAATTAATTAATGGGCTCTTTTGCTCTTCAATGAGAATCCATTAAGCCGCAAGTTACCTTACCATTTTAAAACCAAGATTCAATTTTTACTTTTTTTTTCACATTTTCAAAAACCTCTGTTTTTATTTATAAAACATTTGTTCATAATATAATTAGAAGCATATACGTGGGAGCCTTTATTTGAAAACTTTTTTTTTTTTTTTAATCTTTCGATGTAGAGAAAACTTTCCATCACCTCCTTTGCTTTAATCTGGACAATTGGAAGGACTCAATTTTCAATGTCATCTGTATTGATTATCCCAGAGAAATATGTATGAATTTTTTTTGAGAGAATAGTTTACCTATAACATTTCAAAATCTAAGCCTAAAATTTAGTGAAAACAAGCATAGTTTTTTTCTTTAAGGAAGGGACTGTATGTTCCGGTTTTGGGGAGGATAATATGTTATTTTTAATATTTGCCATTTCTTGGAATTTGAATTCTAGAACACACTGTAAACAACATTCACTTTTACAGGTGAAGAAACTGAAGGCCGGGCCTGAAGAGTGATTTGTCCAAGGACACTATGGTACTGCAACAAACTTTTCCTTTCCATTTTTTGCTTTCTGGATGATATCAGACAGTTTTATTAATTACTAAGCAAATTCTTAAGTAAGACTTACCCCAAAGTTACCTTACCCTATTAGCCATCCTTTTCTCCAGTTGCACTAATTTGCCATTTCATTCTGGTGATCGAAGCTCTCTTCAGAAGAGATTTGGGAGGCAGCTGCCTCTGAGCTCAGATTTTGACCAAATATCCTCTCACAGAGGCCCAGTTAAACTATGGATTGCACCGAGCATTCTGTCCTGGTGCTCTGGCCTCCTTGCAGATGGTAGATGCTGTGGCAATTTATCCCAACTTCCTGCCCTTCTGGATCACCTGCCATATGACTCCTCACTGCTGTCCTCTGCAGGGTCTGCCCTCCCCGAGGTCCAGCTTGCTCAACCCACCCTTTAAGGTTGCATAGTTTAAGTAGATGCTGGACTTAGCTATACAGAATCTTTTTTATTCGAATTAATTGGCTGCATGTCTTGTTATGACCTGATTGTGGGCAAGGACTATTTGTTAAATGCTTTGAATCCTTAGAACCTAGCAGAGTGCTTTAGTACTGTTACTGAAAGCTTGGCACTTGTCCACAAGGCCACATCAGAAGAACGAGGACAGTGGTTGGAGAGAAGGAAAGAGAAGTTTATTACTTCACTGGCAAAGGAGCAAAATGGTAGACTCTCATCTCAAAAAATCCAAATTTTCCTGAACATAAGCAGAAATACAGAGCTTTTAAAGGGAGTGCCCTCAGTTCTAGGCTACTCTGTTAATGACTCTTAATTGTCCAATCTCTGCCAAAGAGAAAGCCTGTGACTTCCACTTACCTGGGCCCACCTGGGCCCACTTGGGGGACTGGTGCTGGCCTGAAATGGCTGACCTATCTCCTATAACATAAAGAACAAAAGACCTTCTCCCTGTCTCAGGGATGCAGGCCAGGCAGCAGTTCCCAAAAAGAGGAGGGGAAGTTTTAAAGAGAACAGAAAACATCTCTGCTGTTTTTTCAGGCCATTCCCTCCATTATAGTACTTAATAGTCAATCATTTAATTCTATTGAATAACAGAGAAAATTATTCTAGTCCTAAACTTTATACCAGCATTGTCTCTTTTTTTGTTTTTCGAGACAAAGTCTCTCTCTGTTGCCTGGGCTAGAGTGCTGTGGTGTCAGCCTAACTCACAGCAACCTCAAACTAAACTCCTGGGCTCAAGCAATCCTCCTGCCTCAGCCTCCTGAGTAGCTGGGACTATAGGCGTGCATCACATGCGTGTCTACTTTTTTCTATTTTTAGTAGAGATGGGGTCTCACTCTTGCTCAGGTTGGTTTTGAACTCCTGACCTCAAGCAATCCTCCCACCTCAGCCTCCCAGAGTGCTAGGATTACAGGTGTGAGCCACCACACCAGGCCCCAGCATTGTCTTTATTCCAGCTCATTTAAGCAGGTTCTGGGCTGTGAAATTTAAGAAGAAATTTAAAAATTTGGAATAAATTCAACAAAATTATACATTATGGTTACGATGATTTATGTGTATGTATGGAGGAGGGCAAGAACAAAGAGAATTGAAAATAAATTTTTTCCATCAAGGAAATGCAAATTAAAACCACAATGAGATACCACCTTACTCCAATTAGCATGGCCATTACTAAAAAGTAAAAAAACCAATAGATGCTGGTGCAGATGCAGTGAAAAGGGAACATTTACATACTGTTGGTGGGAATGTAAATTAGTACAACCTCTGTATAGATCAGTAGGGAGATTTTTCAAAGAACTAAAAGAAGATCTACCATTTGATCCTGCAATCCCACTACTGGGTATCTACCCAGAGGAAAACAAATTATTATATCACAAAGGTACCTGCACGTGTATGTTTATTGCAGCACAATTCACAATAGCAAAGATATGGAATCAACCTAAATGTCCATCATTAGTGGAGTGGATTAAGAAAATATCCCAGATATACACACCATGAAGTACTACTCAGTGATAAAAGAGAATGAAATAATGTCTTTTGTAGCAGCTTGGATGGACCTGGAGGCCATTATCCTAAGTGAAATAACTCAGGAACAGAAAAATAAATGCTGCACGTTTTTACTTATAAGCGAGAGCTAAACTATGGCTACACAAGGGTACACAGAGAAGTATAATGGACACTGGGGACACCAAAGGGGGGAGAGTAAGAGGGGATGATGGCTGAAAAATTACCTATGGAGTACAATGAATGCTACTCAGGGTGGTGGGCACACCAAAATCCAGACTCCACCACCCTACAGTATATACATGTAATGGAATTCAACTTGTACTTCCTAAATCTATTAAAATAAATAAAAAATATTTACTGGATTAAAAAGAACACTAAGTTTAAAAAATTTATTAATTCATTTAGAAATAAGAATATCTATTACATCACTATATTTTTAAAAAATTAGTGAGAAGAGTGGCATTGTTTTACATTTTACAATCTTTTTAATGTCTGACTTTTAAATAAAAAACAGTTGACTCTTAAAAAATAAAAGAAAATACATTGTTTTAGTGTAGTAAAATTACTGAATAATTTTTATTATTTTTACTCTTTTAAAAAATAATTATTTTTAAAGGATATTAGAAATGAAATACAAGACTAGAGAAGGAAAACTGAAGAAAATCATAGGTGAGTAACAACAATGATTGGAGAGCTGTGAACAAAAAGAGTTAGCAATCAAGTGGCTCCTGGCTTGCAGAATTTGGAAATAACCTAGTGTGAGGAGCTTGATCTATGAAGGATGATGACGATCTCCATTAGGGACCAGACAGGAGGCAACAGGCTTAAGTTGCAGCATGAGGGATTTAGATAAGAGAAAAGGAAAAATTTTCAGACAGTGAGGTTTGGTAGACACTGGAATGTGTAACTGGGGAAACTTGTGGAATTTCCTTCTCTAGAAGTCCTTTAAAAATAGGATAGCGTCTCATCTGCCTGAAGGATGGACTCTATTTGAACTTTCAAAGTGTCTGCTGAACCCAGAAGGTGTACCATAGCTTGGAGATGAGAGCTTGAATGATCCTGGGTAGCTCGAGTAATGAATATAGGGTGAAAAATTCATTTTATTTTGATCTATATATATCATATGTAAATTACGTCTGCCATAGTTCTTTCTTTTTCTTTTGGTTGAATGTTTTCATTTTTAAGGCCTGGAGATTAGTTTAAGTAAAAATATTATAGGGAGGGGAGGAGGAACTCTTTTATCTTACTTTACAGTGCATTTTTACAGGGACATAGGCAAGCAGAAAAGGATATTTAGGACATATTTGATTCTGATTTCACTTCCTATTCTAAATTAAAAAGAAAAAAAACACTGTCCTTTCTATTGGCCTTAGTATTTTAAGGGTAAATTTTAAAAAATTAATTTAGTCTAAATATTTCTCACAGTGTTTTTGGCAGAACAAGTATCCCAAACTGGAAGAGGTTCTCTGTATTTAATTTCCTGTCAGGAAGTTTACCTTCCGAAGTCCAAGTGTGAGGTCAAGCTTTGGGTTGCCGGAAATGGTAATGTCCTTTACTGTCTGAGCACCCAGACAACACTTAATGAAACATCCTACTTTGTGGACATTGGTAAGGATTAAAATGCTCTGTTTCTTCCTTTTTATGATTTGTGATTTCTTTATCCAGTTTTCTAAACCTCAGAAATAAATATGTAAGTAAGAGCATCTGTATTCTCAGGATTCAGCTATAACTGCAAATTTTCAGTTACAGGTGATATTCATCTTTTTATCCCCCTAAAATTCATAATATATTGCAGGCCAAAATGGAGTTAAGCTTTAGAACTCATTATCTACTTCAAGCAAAACAATTCCATGGTATTCTAAACCTGGTTTCTTTCTAACTCTGTTTTAGTTGACCTGAGGACATTTATGGGTTAAAGCAGTGAATTGTTATAGTGATATCCCATATTCATATAGCTCTTTATGTTTGTCAAAGTGCTTCCTCATCTAATACCTAATTTGATCTCAATAAGAGCCTTGTGAATATCATGATCTTATAGATGGCAAAATATCTCAGTAAGAAGATATAATTTGCTCAAGATGACAAAACTAGAAAATGCAGAGTTGGAACACTTCTGATTTCAAAGCCCAGGTCTTTTCTAGTGCACGATGCTATGCGTTTCTGAGAATCTGTGATTTTCTGGTGTTGTACTTATTTTCACTATTGATGAGAGTTTTGCTTCTAATTTATCGAGAATCAAAATCATACTAGATACTATGACACTTAAGTCATTACCAAATAGAAAGTCGTGCTAGCGTTCTTATGGAGTAAAACACAAAAGGTTTTCAAAATATTCTGCCATTCCACATAGTAAGTCCTGTAAATTTCTCATAGGACACTCTTTATGAGATTACAACCCATTCTAATTCATGCCAGTTATGGATTATGAAGCAGAATTTTGTTTTTATTACAAAATATATTTTAATTATTGCATCTGTCTCCGACAGAATATTGAATGTACTTCTCATAGTCCCTGGCACTCTGTCCTGGGTGTTTTTGGGGCATAGTGGCTTTATTTCCTTCCCTAATAGTTCGGAAGTTTGTTTAATACTGACTCAGAGGAAGCATTCTAGCTGAGTCCTCACATGGTCTTGTTTACAGCTCCGGAGTGTACATAATAGATAAGCTACTGACTTCCACAAGACCCCCGCACTTCCTGGGTGCGTGGGCGTGTGTGCTTGCGCTTGTGAATTAAGATTGTGCAATCTCCCTGGTAGCTGCATCAGGTTGCAAAGTCATTTCACATCTCTTAAATATTCCTCTAGTGTGCCTAATTTCATGATCCAAAAACCATTGTATTCCACGGTAGGTATGCTGGTAACTAATTGTAAGCACTGAAAAGCATATAAGTTTATAACAAGATCAAACCTGATATTGGGGCAGGGTGTAGAAAAATTTGCCTAAGGAAATATTGTGAAATAAAGCTGCAAATGGCTACAGATGAACATTGTTCCAGCTGTAGGATTTGTTTCCTTGATTGTAATTATAATTACCACTTCTATAGAGCCTGGTCTGTGGCAAGAACTTTGTTAGGCCAACATCCTCCTAATTGAGTCTAATGGTAGCCTCGAAAGGTAAATATGGCTTTAGCACTTTTATAGAAAAAAGAGGACTGGTGAATTTAAATAAGATGTCCTGTGTTGCACTGATGGTAAATGATTGAGTGATTAATGGAGCTAGGATTGTTTGGCTCCAAAGACCCAACTAGGTTCTTTCCATATGTTTCTCTTTGGTTCCTTTTTTTTTGATATGAATTTGCATGAAATGTAATTGCAGGTTACATAAGATATTGTAGAGTTCATTAAAAGAACTGTTTCCGAATCTTAAGAGGGTTCATTCAGGCTAAAGATGTTTGAAGGATGATGATGGTGTGCTGAGAATAGCTTCATCAAACTCTTTAATGTTTCGGGGAAGGTGGACTCAAGGCACAAATATCACATAGATCCCAGATCATTCTTGCCTAGAGAAGGAGAATGTTCCCATGATTATGTATGTACTCTGTCTGTGACATAGTACCAAAGTGATTAAATTCATCATCAATGAATATTGATATTAAAAATCCAGATGAAAATTTTCTTCAACTCTTTTCATCAAAACTAAGCAGGCTTATCATCTCAAGATAGTGCTTGGTAAATTTAGGCACTCTTTGTAACTCTTAGTTGTATTAAATAAAAGCCATCATAATTCTTTCCTTTTGTTTTCTCTTTCCAGCTGCTGCTGCTGCTGCTGTTACTGCTGTTGCTACTGCTGCTGAAATATGAGGCATGCCTTGTACCACTGTTGCAGAGGATAGCTTTGTTTTTGCAAAATGCATGGAATGGAGTTTGTGGGTATATTGATTGCAGGCAATGAAAGACTTGAATAAATATGTAAGAATGACCACAAGGCACCAGACGTGGGTGTATTTATCCGTTTGCCTCATTACTAAGAGGTTTTAGTTCCAGAAAATATCCGGAAGGATTTAGTTTGGGGAAGTAGGGAGGGAGAGGGAGTGGAATAAAAATTTTGAATTTTTACACAACTCATTCCAGCTTCTAATTGAAATATTCTAATTTCTTTGCATTGGAATCAGGATTTCTTAAGAAGTAGCTGAGGAAAGATTTTCTTATCTGTGTCCATAGGTATTAGAAATTGATTAGAAAATTTGTTTAATATGTCAATAGGAAGGCATTTGATTGAAAAGAAAATTGGAAATCAGAAAGTTAAATATTAGCTATTAAAACAGTAATTAAGAGTTTTGTGGGTCTAGAAATATATTTGTCTTAGTGGTATCTGCTCTTCCCCATTTGCAAGCTAAATTGTGTCCATACAATTCTATCTGGTATTCTACTCCTTAAATATTAAATAGCTCATGTAGTTTCATTGATAGAGGGCAAATGAAGTCCATTTTCACTCTTTTCAGAGACAGCATAGGACAATGATAAGGATATTTAGCCCTGGAGTCAGACTTGACCTTAGTTTAAAACCAAGTGGCACCTGTATCACGTTTTGCAACCTTCGGCAAGTTAGTTAAGCTCTCTGTGCCTCAGTTTCTTCGTCTGCAAAATGGGGATGTTAATGTTACATATTTCATGAGGTTATTATGAGGATTAAAATGAAAGAAATATATAAGCATCTGGCACATATTAAGAGAGCAAAACCATAATTCTTTTAAAAATTTTAATTTATGTATAATAGTATTTACCTTTTTTGGTCTACAGTTTTATGAATTTTAATATATGCAGAGAATACTATAACTATCAACACATCAACACAATAAGATGTAGAATAATTTCTACACTCCAAACAATTCCCTTTGCGGCCTATTTAAAGTCAGACATGCCACCTCCTTCACTTTGCCTCCAGATCCTAGCCCTTAGCTAATC
>RJWJ010014443.1:0-37914 GCA_004363605.1 Indri indri | reverse complement strand
GCCTGATTCCTGAAACTAGACTTAAGCCATGTTTATATTATAAATTCAGATTAGTTACTCATTAATTCTTTTATTCAGGAAGTTTCACTATGTGCCTATATGTAGAAGGTACTAGAAAACAAGAAAAAGAAACTGCTCTGTGAATAGCTTAGCAGTATTAGTCATTTAAATAAGACATAGCACCTACAAACTCCAGTTGCTAAAGCAAGACTGAACATCAAAACCCTCAGGGAATTTGGGGGAGGGTGACTAATGAAGCAGTTAGATAGAATAAAAAGTCCTGTAACTATCAAAAGATGTGTCCAAACATCAACGTGAAAGTGCAATATTTAGATAACATTTTTTTTTTTTTTTTTGCCTTGGTGCAGTGGCACATGCCTGTAGTTCCAGCTACTTGGGGGCAGGGGCTGGGTGGAAGGAACCCTTGAGCCCAGGAGTCAGAGTCCAGCCTGGGCAACATAGTGAGATCCTATCTCTAAATAAAAATATTTTTTAAAAAGATAACTTTTTCTGGTTAATATAAGCCTTGATTATTATTATGTTTCTTAGTCGTGCTCCAAGACAAACTTTTTGTGTAAATTGTGCTTAACATCTTCCCAAGCTTTTTCAGATGTGCTAATTATTGAATCTTCTTACCCACCTATAAAGCGTATAGTATGAATCCCATTTTACAGAAGGGAAAACTGAAGTTTGGAGAGTTTAGGTGACACAGCTAGTAAATATCAAAGCTAGAGTTTGTCCTCAGTTCTTCCAGCACTAAGTTTATTTTTCTTTCAACTAGAGCACTGTTTCTCAAACTTTTCTTCTGAAGTGCTCCTTAAAGCAGAGGACAATGTATGTGCATTTCCCGGGGAAGTCTGGGCAGAGAGCCTGAAGCAGCCCTGAAAACACAAAGTTCCTTTGAAATCTTCTGTTTTATATAAAACATGAAAATGAATAATTCTGCTGTTTTTATATGCACGTGCAAGTGAAAAAACCTTTTATAAGTGCACACATTCAAAACTTTTTCACCTTTAGTTAAATTTGGTTCTTGAGGAAGTGGCGCTGTATTCCTCCGACATGTAATACCTTCAGACTGGCTGTCACTCTATGGTACCCATAAACTGGATTGAAAAATTACAGAATTGCACTATGATTGAAAATTTTTAAAATGTACTCTTTGAGTAAATATTGCCATTTACTACAACATTTACTATTTTATTCTATGTAGAAGTTATTTGGAATTTTGGTTCTATCATATCCCATTTCCTAGAAAGATAAGGGCTGGTGTTGGGCTTGGTGTTGGGTTTTACTATTAGTCTATTTTTAAAAAAATATAAAGGAGAGCACATTAACAGTTACTCCTAAATCTAAACCATGGATCGATCTCAGGGCATGCAGACTGAGTGTATTTTCAATGACAGGTCACGGCGATGTTAATGTCTTTCCTGTAATAAGTGCTTTACACTCACCAATAGTGTTCCTTTCCAGTTGATGACGGTATGCGCCAAGCCTTAAATCAAGCAAAGCTTAAATAATGAGAGGGATGGGAAGCAAATTGGAGCACGGAAAGACCCGAGGGCAGGAAAACATGTTCACACAGAGGTCACAAATAATTAATAAAAAATACCGGAATGGTGAATAGCGTACAGCACAAGAAAGGATTCGTGTGCCAAAGGGAGTTTTATATAATAACTAGGCAAGTGTCAAGGAGGGTGATCCACTGAGTGTCATGGAGACAAGGTGGACAAGAGAGGGAAGATGACTTGCTCTGGGGACAGGACTGGTAGGAAGATGTTCAAGAAGGAGATGCCACCAACGATGCTCCCGGCCTCCTCAGTGCAGTACTTGAAGGCTGCTTCCATTGCGTGACTCTAGTGGTGAGGGTTTCACTGTGGAGCATTTTAAGACTATTTTCCAGTCTTTCTTTAGACCAGGGAAAAATAATTTTCAAAGTGATCCTTGGCTACCCTTTCTTGATTCCAGGAAAAGAGAAAATTATCTGAACCTGATTCAAAATGGTTAGCATGGGACATGGACCCTAATCCCAGAGCTAGGAGGGACATAAAAGTTCATGTAACACATGATAAAATGGAGCCATTGAAAAGTCACATAATTCATCCAATAAAGCATAGACTCATAATGCAAGAAACAGGATTAGAACCCAGTTTTCAGGTTTCCATTGGACAAAATTCCACATATAGAAAACAGGTAAACTACTAGAGTTTTTTTTTTTTTAATTTGATATCAGATTGCATAGAATGTTCTAGTTCCTAGCTTCTTAAAATTTTGTTTTATTATTTTTTGTTATTGTTCAAAGTAATTTATAGTCCATGAGCACATGGAATATTGGACATACTGTAGGGAGGATGTTTGGCAGTGGTTTGTGGGTTGCAGATTTAAGCCAGTGAGAGATGAAAATTTGTCATGGACAATAAATACACAGGACTCTTTATTTAACCACAAATGACATTTTTCTATGATTCACTAATTTTTAGTTTGCTACTTTATGCAACTTTTCCATTTTTATTACAGTTTCACTTGCATAATCTGAAATTGAGCACTTAACTATATACTGCCACTAATCTTGATTTTTTGGTTGCCAATGAATCGAATAAACTCTACACCACCGATATGAGAAAATTTGTTTCCTAACATAAAACATAACTCTATACATTTTAGCTAATTAATTTGTTAGTCTTACTTTCTTCCAAACCACCTTCTTAGTATTTTCATACTTTTACAAGCTTTGTTTTTTCAAAATACATAAGGCTCAAAAATTGAAGATAATTCACAAAGTTCAGAAGTCTACAAAGAAGAAAGTAAAGCATAAATAATCCCAACATCCGAGGATAAAAAAAATGTAACATATTGACATAATTTATATTTACTATATAATGTTATCATGTATATTTTACATTTTTCATTAGCATTCATCAAAAATACTTTTTAAAATCATTACAAAATATTAATGAGCCTTCTATGTATGTGCCTTAATTTTTGACAATCACATATTTGGGGACATTTAGATTGTATTCCATTTTTTCTATTATAAATAGCGCTGTGATAAATATCTTTTGCTTAAATATCTGCAATAAAACTTATTTTCCTGGGATAGAGTTTCATATACCAAACACTTAAGAAAAATGTAGCCTACTTAGTTGTGTGTTTGGACAACTAATTCTTTGCTAACACCCACGTGCCCTCATTGATGCTCCTATTACTGGATTTAGGAGAGAATATTTTTATAGCTCAGGCACTTTTTCTCTTTGCAGTCAATATAATTTCCAGAAAATGTTATGATAAGGCTTAGCTTAGTCCTTAACTGTGCGATTTCTCCCCACACTCATCACCTGATAGATTTGAACTGAACAGTCAAAACACACCTGTTCTATGTTCCTATATTCACATTTTTATGGTTCCACATCCTCTACCTTCGACTCTCATATCTTGTCAATTAAGCACCTTAACCTAGTTTCTTGCTAGTGTGACAGATTTTTCAGATGCCTGTCATGAGTGTGTTTCTTTTTAAGACCAGTTTGAAGAATGGGAGTCTCTTTGTATTGGTTTTGCTACTTAGGAATTTAAGCTTATTTAAAAAAATACCAAAAAAAAAAAAATCAAAATTTTCCTTTGTCTAAGATGTCAGTGGGCACCACAAGGCTATTTTTGCACCCGGGCACTAGTTAAAGGATGACTACATGCGTTGGCTACTCAATGTGGTAAATATGATGATATTTCACATAGGAGAATTTGCACAGAGAAGCACACATTGGATTTGCCCCTTTCCACGTCAATCATAGAGGTAAGATGAAGAATAAACTTTAAGAAATGTTCTTTTAATATGTAAATATTTTTGCTTATTTTAATATTCCTAAATAAGAAAGTATATAAAAATTCGATTTTGTTGTCTGATTTTTATTACCATTTTCTGATTGTACATAGTGTATATACACCTCCTGTGCACGCGTGTACATATAGGTAGAACACAAAAATTGAGAAAAGCAAAAGAAACAAAAGCAAAATCACCCCTCAGAGAAAGTCACTGATATATTTATGTATGTAACCCATTTACTGTAATACCTAAGTAGATACATAATTTTTGTTAACTTTTCTTTAGAGTGTGTGTATATATGTATATAAAATATGCTCTTCTTTTATAATAGTTTTGACATTAGACTGTAAGTACCATTTCAGCAGCTGCTTTTTTCTTCAGAATTTTTTAAAAATAATATTTTCTATTGTTTAATTGTTCTGTCAAAGCATCATTTTTCATATTAGCCTGATGTTTCTTCAAAAGGGCATATGATATTTTTAATTAATTCATTTTTTTCTTGGGTCCTTAGGTTATTTTTAGTAGTTTATCACTCTCAGTATGATTTCTAGGCACAATATTGTAGATACATCTTTGTGCAGATTTTTGATTATTTTATTAGGTTAAATTCCTAGAAGTGGAATTTCTGTATTTTACACGAACACTTTTCTTTCCCAAACATCGCTTAAGAAAGGCTGCATGGATAGGTACTGAGATAGCAAACTGTATGACTATGTATTCTTTTGTACTTTGCAAGGCTGAGTGTTAGTGCCGAATAATGAATAAATAAAATGCCATTTTGGTATGCAAAATAATGCTTTCTTCATTTAGATTCTGTATTAGACCATTTGCTTTGCTATGAATATAAAGAAAATATCTAAGGCTGGGTAATTTATAAAGAAAAGAGGTTTATTTGACTAACAGTTCTGCAAACTGTATAAGGAGCATGGCACTAGCATCTGCCTCTGGTGGGGGCTTCGGGGAGCTTCCAATCAAGGGTAAAGGTGAAGAGAGAGCAGGTGTCACATGGAGAGCAGGGGCAGGAGGAGGAGGAGGTGCCCGGCTCCTTTCAACAACCAGCTCTCACGCGAACTGATAAAGTGAGAACTCCCTCATTGCCACGGGGAGGGCCCCTGGCCATTCATGAGGGATCTGCTCTCATGACCCGAACACCTCCCACTAGGCCCCACATCCAACAGTGCTCATCAGATTTCAACACAAGATTTGGAGAGGCCAAACCTGCAAACCACATCAGATTCAAAGTTCATTTTTGTGATTTTTAATGATATTAAATAAGTTTGCCTTTGCTAGCAAACATTCGCATTTTTGATAGTGAATTATTTGATTGTACTCTGACATTTTTATCAATTTGCAAGAGCTTTTTAAATATTATAGCATAAACTCTCTTTATGGGTTACACACATTTTTCCTACCTTTTAATTTGTTGTTTAACTTTTGCTTTGCTTTCAAAATAAATTTTAAAAATTTCCTTTCTATCTTGTTAAATATAGGTATATTTAATTTTAAGGTATATTAATTTCCTTAGTTTTAGATCTCAGGCAGATAGGATAGCATTAACCATACACACAATTGTGTAGCATCGTTAACACTGGTACATTTAAGGCTGCGGTCCCCTACCTCCAGCCTGTGGACCAGTATGAGTCGGTGACCTGTTAGGAACCGGGCCGCACAGCAGGAGGTGAGCGGCGGGGGAGTGAGCGAGGTTTCATCTGTATCACAGACACTCCCCATCGCTCGCATCACTGCCTGAGCTCCGCCTCCTGTTGGATCAGAGGTAGCATTAGATTCTGCATTATGATGAGTTATATAATTATTTCACTATATATTACAATGTGACAATAATAGAAATAAAGCACACAATAAACATAATGCACTTGAAGGATCCTGAAAACATCCCCGCCCCTCGCCCCGGTCTGTGGAAAAATGATCTTCCATGAAACCAATCCCTGGTGCCAAAAGGTTGGGGACCACTGACTTAAGGTGCTTCCTTTGATTATTTGATAAATTGATTTCCTTTTATCTCCATTTTCCAGTCTTATTCTTCCCCACACTCATTCTGCAACTACTCTATTGTATTTGATATCTATCCTTTTATCTCTTCTTGTATCTTTTGTACATTCATTTTAATTTGCATGTATTGCATAAGTTGTACATATCAATCTGTTTCTTACATTTTCAAACAGCAGTTTTAAGATCTAGCCATGTCGCTGTGATTATGTACAACCACTGCCCATAATTTGTGGGATCTGTTGCTAATTCCAGGTGGATAGTGTCAGAGTTGGGTTGAATTGTGTGTAGGACTCCCAGGTGGCGTCAGAAAATTGGAAAAGTTGTGTTGCAAAAAACACCATGCATTTGGTGTCAGAAGTACTATAAGTAAAACTAGTTCATTAACACTGTTTCAGTTTTGAAAATGGAAAAAAAAAAAAAATGAGGCAAGAGGATCACTTGAGTCCAGGAGTTTGAGGCTACAGTGAACTATGATCCCACCACTGTACTCCAGCCTGGGTGACCAAGTGAGACCCTGTCTCTGAAAAAAAGAAAAGAAAATGAAAACAAATAATGTGTTCATGCACTTGGTATTGTTGGTCAAATTATGCTTACATATTTTGATTGCCTGTTTCATAGATACATTATAGAATCTTATCAGTCATTGTCATTGGAAAATTTAAACTTAAATTTTCAATTACACTTGTAAAATTAGAACATAACATCTCTGCAAAGCACATTGTTACTTTTACAAAAATACTTGTATGTTTTATTCTTCTATCCTTTCCTTCGTACCAGTAAATTGAGCAGTTTTTTGTTCTTGCTTTTGCTTCTTTAGGAAACTCTACATTTCTAACTTCACCATGGCAGCCAGTATATAACTCATTACATGATTTCTTTCTGTGGGCTGGTCTGTCTTGTCTGAATTGTGGTAAGTTATACCACCACTAGGAAAAAAAAAAAAAAATCAGAGAACCTTGGGTTCCTAGATCTGAAAAATACTGAATTGTGATTCAGTGGTTTCCATAAGGAGGTAATGGAATTTCAAGGCCTGCATTTCTCTTCTGCTTCATTCACTGACTTTTTGCAGACAACCAGCTAAGAGTTTTCATGCTGAGAAATGGAATGCTGAGGAAGATTTATTATTATTTTGGTATTTCACAGGAAAACAACTTTGATTTACTGAACTTCGAAAACAGAAATGTCAAAACTGACATATTTTAGACAGACAACTTTCTTCATTAAAGTGACATTTTAGTTCTTAACCAAATGCAATGAACAAACAAAAAGGTAACTGTTTTGCTTAAGGAATAGTGTGTCATCATTTGGAAGGGGTAGTGTGTTAAGTGTTTTCCTTGTGAAGTATTTCTATTGATTTATAAATACACATAAAGGTCTTAAATCCATTAAAAAGAACAGGGATGTCAGTACTAAGTAATAGTAAGAAAAAAATGAATTTTAAAAACAAATGCTGTTTAAGGGAGAACTGTGCTCTTGTGGCTTGGTTGTCACTAATATCCCTAAGTGATACTGCAACCTTTCACAAAGTAGTTATGTAAATAGGCAAAAATAGCTTCATTAGCTTATATTTTTTCCTTATCTACTTCCCCATCCACAATGGACAAATTTTAATACTAACAATCCTAAAGACAATATTCCTTATTTTTTTTGGCATAAGTAGCTTTTTTTTTAGAAGGTGAGTAAGACCATTACTTGAGACAGGTACATCTTGTCTACTGAAGTTCATCTGGTAGTTATGTATTCAACCACATGATTTCATAAATATAATTCGCCAAATAGCAACTATCATCATAATAGAAAAGATCAAATAACAAACCTATTCCAAATCATTATATGACTTACCCTACAATTCTTGCTTTTTTAGACCTTATTTTGAATGATGAACATTTGCTAGAATAGGTCAGATGCTTTCTGTAGTGATTTCAGGATCAGCATATGAGAATGTTATTTGAGGTGGTAAACTCAAAGAAGACCTTTGGTCTTAAAATATAAGATAAATTTTATATTCTACTTATTGTTAATCATTGTTTTAATGTAAATAAAACAATTCACTAAAGAAAGGCTTCTTGCCAGGTGAAATATGACTTGCATCTCTAAAAATGCAAGATATTTTGCAGGATTGGTCTGTGAAGTATTCCTATTGTCTTTGCTGCACCCTTTTTCACCAACATCTGAAAACAACACCCTGATTTTTCTAGCTCACTCTTAGACCATGCCAATTCTATTACCAGTTCACGGGCATGTGATTCAGGCTTGTCCAGTGGGTGCTTCACATGCCACAAACTACAGTGATTGACACGAGAAAGATTACACAACCCAATCAGCGGTGATTCCAGTAGTTTCGTTAAAACATAGAGATGAAAGAGTATAAGCTAATAACTGCTAGGGCCACCATGAAGTGAGAGCCTTCCGGTAAATGAAACAAATGAAGATGAAAGCAGAACTGAAAGATCAAGAGAGGGTAATTTGATTCTGACATTGTTTGAGCTTCTGGATCCAGCCATGCCTGAAATTAATGATATCCTCTGGACTTTCAGTTACTCAAGCCAATACATGCTCTCTTTTTCTTAAACCTGTTTTCTATAGTTTGTGACAAAAAGAATTGTAACTAATACCATTTACTCACATAATAGCCACGGATAAATTTGAGAAATCTAATTCATTAGATTTCTTATTAACCTCTAAGTGGTTTTCCCTGTTGAAAACATTTGCTAATGCTAGGCAAAATCTGTAGTAACCAGATTACTACAGAGATCATGCCTTTCAAGGAGTTGAGTGCATTCTGCTTTTTTTTTTTAAAAAAAAAAAAAACCGAAATAGTTACAGAACCATATAAGTTGGAATGTATTCACTTTTTGCAATCATAATATAATTATGTGATCTTGATATTAGAATATCATCCAAGATTAGAACAGCTTAGGTTACCTAAGAGAAGCTCAATTTTCTTTTGCTTTCTGACATAGTTAAAACTGTACTAGCCATTAAAAACTGAAGGAATGGTTGCACTTAGAAACAATTGAGAATCATTTCCTTTATTCTAGATACCAACATTTAATATGATGTGATATTCCCTAAGGCGGTGGCAAACTGTGAGACTGTACATAAGTGTGTATGTCTCTTGGTATTTATTTAATTGTATTATTTTTGCTTCCAGTCCATGGAAGCTCTTCTCCAAATGTATTTACACCAAGAGGACAAATTTCAGCATCTTTTATTTCTTTTCGTGGAAATCATACATTTTATCATTTGGAATTGCAATCATCTAATTAAATATATCCCTTGGACATTTAAATGAAGCTGATTTGCCCAAGCCAAAAATGCTAGATGTTGATAAAAGCCCAGTAATGGGTAATAGCTGTCTGGCTGCCTGTTGCTGTTTACCCTGTCTCAAAACTTGTGCTTTCATTGTAACCAGCTATTTTTGCCTTTTGGTTTTCTTTTCTTTCCCCCACTTCCTCTTTCTTTTTCGTTATTTCTTTCAATTTTTTAAAATTTTTCTGGCTATCACTCCTTGCTGATTTCTAATTTTCCAACACTGAGTTTTGAGATATGTGGTCAGGAGGAATTTTTCCTGATAATTGGAGAAACACAAGTCTATGAGTTAGTGCTCAACTCTGTCAATTTTTCGTTGTTTTTATTTAGCATTCTGGGAAATTTTCAGTGTCACTGGATGTTTCAACTCTGGCCTCCTGGGACCCAAACAGTTTGGATCAACAGTTCACTGTTGTCTCTGATTATGAAATAGATAGACATCTGTCTGTTTTCGCAGTGACTGTGGTTAGGCTGGGATTGTATGGGGAGAATGGTTCCATTCCTAGCAATTATGTCCAGTCAGACTCTTCTCTATGGTTTCAAGAGGCACTAGGCAAGGTAAAAGACTCCCCTTCTAAAGATATATTTATTTGGCTGGCAATCAGAATGAGGCTTTTTCTCAATTTTTTTTTTCTTCTTTTGCTGAGAGCTCAGAGTTTAAACTATTATGCAGTTGCCAGGGAATGAATATTTACTAGATTTCTACATGTGGATGTGAAAAGAAAAACCTATCATTTAAGGAACATGTGTCGGGCATTGCAAGGTGTTAAGTATGGTACTAAAGAATATTATTGTTTATTCTTAGCTTGGAAAAGTAGGTTCACTCTAGAAAATAGTGCACACACAGTAAATAGAACTCATCTTTTTCTTCTCAAAGCCATGGCCCAAGGCTCAGTGCACTGTCTCTCTAGTGACAATCTTTAAACATTATATGGAGACAAATCCTTCTCATTTCTTATTTAGCTGTATCCTGGCATTATCAGAATCTCAGATTCATATAAAATATTTCATCTCTACTATTTGCTCTACTGAAATAGGCTCCTTAAATATAATGCTCTGTACACGTATGCATTTTGATTTACATTTCCCACCTTCCTTAGATGTCTCAGTATCTGCATGATTTATTGATTAATAGTTTAAATCTCTCTATATTAAGTAGATAATTTTCCCATAAATATTCAGTTATTCAGATAATCCTGTTTCCTGTCAAAAGCGCTTCTGATGTTTTATAAAAGCACAGGATTCTTTTTTTCTCCATTTTCTATTTGCGTAATGTAAAATGCAACATTTATTGAAAAATTGGCCAATGCAAACTTCCCTGATATAATTGGTAAGGTCAAATAGTAATGACAATTATACTTACCTGAGTCTTTCATCAGTAAGATTCATATGTTATTTTCATAAACATTTGCAAGTAACTGATCATATGCAGTAGCTCATATTCATTTTTGACCGGACTATCTGACTGAAGTACCTTTATTATCTAATATTCATATTTGGAGTCAGTTATTTTCATGTAATATCTCTGTTCTCATTTCATTAAGGCTTTACTTCTTCTAATTTAATGTAATGTAATCTCTAGCAATGTAACTAGAGATTTATAATCCCAAGTAATGTTTAAACAAAATATTTTAACAGCTTAAGGATAGCTGATGTAAGGTAAGTATTCAAAGCCAGTGATGTGAATACTGACATAGCGAAGTTTATGAACTTTCCCTTATCACTAAGCGTTTGGAAAGCTTACTATAACTTCAATATTGAGATCAGAGAGAATGATATATATTACTTACTGAAGAAATAATTCAACTCAATCTGCCTGTGTTCGAATCCTGGCTTTCCTGCTTCTTTGCGCCATGAACTTGGGACCATTTATTTGTACTTTCCAAAGTAGTAGCATAGCTAAAATAGTGACAAAATGTGAAAAGTCATTCTTATATCAGAAATTTATTTTCATGAATAAATGATAAGGTAAAAACCTGCTTAGAATATTATCACCATGTTCTCTACGTAGTTAGTAAATTTCAGCGAATAGTTTCCAAACTGTAATATAATAAGCGCTGTTGTAGATGTGCTCCCGGTGTTATGTCAGTGCAGGGCACGGCGGGGCAGTCGGCTGGAGAAACAGAGAGATTTCTCAGAGGATGTGATGCTTAACGAGGCATCGAAGGGCTAGGGTTCCTGATAGGAAAACAAATTGCACATTTTTGAGTATTTCCTTAGGACACATTTGTGGAATTGTAGATTCAAAACATCGTGATCATGTTTGAGGCTTTCCATCTGTCTTGCTAAATTTTTTCTTGAAATGTTTTATTAATATACTCTTACATATAGCAACTTAGATACATTAAGAATTTTCTTTAATGGACAAAAGGAATGGTAGCAAAAGGAAATATGATGGTTTTAATTTGGAAGAAATTATTTTTATTCTTTTCATGAAAAGATTTAAATAATTTTTATACTTTTATAAATGGGTTATCCTGCTTATAAGAATTTGAACTGAGCTGGATGTGGTGGTTGATGTCTGCAATCCCTACAACTCAGGGGGCCGAGGTAGGAGGAGCACTTGATGCCAGGAGTTCGAGACTAGTCTGGGCAACACAGTGAGATCCTATCTCTAAAAAATGAAAAACACTGGGCTGTGCATGTTGGTGCACGCCTGTAGTCCCCACTACTTGAGGGGCTGAGGCAGGAGGATCACTCGAGCCCAGGAGTTTGAGGCTGCAGTGAGCTGTTATGGTGCCACTGCATTCCAGCCTGGGCAACAGAGCAAGACCTCATCTCTTAAAAAAAAAAGGAATTAAGAATTTGTACTAAAATCACAAAAATCAAAGTTAAAAGTTAAAATGAATATTTGTGAGGAAAGTTACTAGATTCAGAATTTTTAGAAATTATAAAGACATAGTCATGCTGTACAATAATAGGAAAAGGGTAAATATATATCATACATGTTTTGAATACACTATTAAAGTTCATTGCAAACATATTTGTGAAGTATTTCATTCATATCTGGAGCTTTTACATTTATAAGTAAAAGAAGCAAGTAACACTATAAAACTATATAAAACACATGTATGAGAAATAAAAATCTATTATAATATTTGTAATGTTTATCTTAAAAATAGTAAGATTATGCATGGCTTATATTCTGATGTATAGTTTATATTTTCTATGAATTCTACAATAAGCGTGTCATATTATGTTCTTACATAAACTTGTGTAAACAAATTTATATAAGAAAGTGACATTTCAGTTAATCTGTTAAACTTTTAGTATATTATTTCTGAAATTTTTTAAAGGTCAACATTTTCCTTAGAAATTAATGTCATGAAAATTCATGCAAAAGCATTAACATTATTGTTATCATTGCTTTCTTTGCTCATTATGTGAGATAAATAAAAATTTTATGAACCATCTCATATCCTGGTCTTACTTTTAACACACAGTAAATATTAAAGTCACGGTGTTGCCTGAGACCCTCTAGAGAGAGGGGTGGGCAGAGGAGAGCAAGTCCTAGCACAGAGTCCCGGGTTACTGGTTTCATTAGTGGTACAAACAAGCAGAAATTAGTACTGTGGACTCAGAGTAAGAATTGAGCCAACAGCAAACTCAGGAGAGAAAAACATTGATTCTTCTAGAAGAAAATAAAAGTGGTTTGAGAAGGAGAGAGTGGTCACTGTGTCAAACCATAGGTGAAGTGAGACCAGACCTCGATGTGGCTCCGCAGCCTGTGGGTAACTGATCATTTTAATCGTAGACAATCTAATGGGGGGATGGGAACAGAGAGATGAGTAGAGTGAGTTAAGGAAAAGAATGGAAATTCTATAATGCAGAATCAATGAGTGTAGACCATTCTAGGAGTTATTTTTAGAATAAATGAATCATGTGGTCTCTGGGGAGAGCTATAGAGTACTGGGTGGGAATTTCTTTTCTAGTGTATTCATCTTAAACGAAAGATGTGAACTATTAAGACATGTCTGTATGCCAGTGGGAATGATTTATAAACAAGAGACACTTGGATGGTGAAAGATAGAGATGGGATAAACACAGGGTGAAAGTTGTCTCAAAAGTAAAACAGAAGAACCCAGACCACAAATGGTGGTGATGTCTCAGGTAGGAGGGAAGATACTTCTTCCTTATGTTGCAAAGCAAGGTGGAATATGTGGCAATGAATGCAGACAGGCTGCCCTTTTTGGTGATAGGAATTTCTCTTCAGACCTAGCCTAATTTTATCATAAAGGCTCGAGGGAAGAGTATCAGTTGAGACTAGGTATATAAGGTCCGAGAAGGAAAGAGAATTAGAGTTGTACGAATCTTTTTTTATCTGGGGCCAGGGGATATATTAGACAAGTACAGAAGGGTAATACTGACAGTGTATAGACACTACTTAAGATTTTTGACCGTTTGTTTACTATGAGATCAACAAACAAGTCTTGGCATTTTCTTTAGCAAAATTGAGCTACTTGGGTGTCAGAATGGGATGGGTGGATATTTAGGTTTAGTAAGATTGCAGTTTCACCTAGCCACATGCAACAAGAGAAATGGGGAAAGGAAGACTAGAGGGGATTAAAAGGCAGGGATTAGAACATCAGAATGTGAAATCTAAGCTAAGAGAAGTAAGCACATGAGAGGGTGACAGAAAGTGGGGGGGAGGAGCAGTCCTGGATGGGGTGTTACTGTGAGCAGTGTGAACATGGAAGCCAACGAGCTGGAAGAACAGGGAATGGCGGTAAGAGAGGGATACGGCAGGAGTCGAGGTTGCAGAAGCTTTGTTGTTATTACGGAGGTGAGGTGTAGACTGCAGGTGCTTATTTACATTCTGCTGTTTGTCTGGCACTATCCCAGCCACCAGATGCATCAGTAAAAACACAGTAAAAAACATTGCCCTCATAGAGCCTTCATTCTAGAAAAGGGAAATATAACTGTCATAACAAACATAGGATTAATATAAGGTAGTAAATTGTATTTTATGTTAAAAGGATATACATAGTCTGGCAAAAATAAGTCACTTAAAAACCAAGATGGAGTAACAGGGACCAGATTTAATCTCCCAACTTAAACAGCCAAAATAGAATAAATGGAAACAACAGCTTGTAGCACACTGCAAAAAGTAGAAGAAAGTAACTCCCCAGTTTGGATAAACAAAAGGGAGTCCTGGGATTGTCCCAGTTTACTTGCTTGAGGAAGTTTCCTGGTGTCAGTGCAAGGGGAGTGAGTATGGACCCAGCGTCCTCCGTGGGTTGAGGAGACAAAGCTGAGAATTTGGGGAGAACAAAGTCACTCTAGAGTACAGGGCAGAATATCAAAGAGGAAGGAGTTGCCGAATCTGAGAACTCCCCAAAACTGCAAAGGATCTCCCTCAGGGTTTTGCTGAGTACTGATTAGTACACTAGTATGTATGTGTCAGGAAACGAAAGACACTGAAGAAGGAAAGCCCCCAACAGTTAGAGTTAGCAATATCCGGTGCTTTCAAAGGGCCAGAAATAATTTCTGTTCCCAGAAGCTATACTGGAAAACCTCAAGATTCATGGAGCTTTGGACAATAAACAGTAGCAGAGAATAACTAAGTCCAGACTGAACACTGCTCAGGTCCTACCTAGCAAATTTTAAAAGCAATACTTGAAAGGATCGAACTATATTTAAGTAATTTAACTGAGTCCCAGCATAAAGCTTAAGAATACTTACAGTAGTACAAAATTATCCAGCACCCAACAGAGTAAATTCACAATGTTTGGCAACCAATAAGAAAGTTTCCAGAGACGCAAAGAAGCAAGAGAATACAACTCATAATACAGAAGAGATTGATTAAAAAAAAAAAAAAATCAATGGAAACCAACCAAGAACTGGTACAGACGTTTGAATTAGCAGACGGACATTAAAAGTTATTCAAACTGTATTTCATTTGAAAAAGTTAAAAGCTAGAGACAATAAAAGTATAAAATAATCAAAATCAGGTGGGATGTGGTGGTGCATACCTTTAGTCCCAGGGACTCAGGAGGCTGAGGTGGGAGGATTGCTTGAGCCCAGAAGTTCAAGGCTGCAGTGAGCTGTGATTGTGCCACTACACTCTGGAATGGCAGACAGAGCAAGAGTCTGCCTTTAAAAAAAAACAAAACAAAACAAAAAACCAAACTTCTAGAGATGAAGATTGATATTTTATCTCTCTCTTTTTTTTTTTCATTTTTTGATTAATGATTTTTAGAATTCCTTTTTATCTCTTTTTTGGGGGGCTTATTCACAACTACTTTATTATGATAGTGATTTTTTTAGGGCATATTGACTTATTAGTTAAAACTATTTGCATTGGTTATTTTGCATTGGTTACTGTAATAATTGAAATATACATCCTTAAATTCTTTTCAGTCTACTGGATGCAATATTGAAACACTATGCAAAGTGTAAGAACCTTACGATAGGTTTATTGTTCTGCCCTATCATTTATGTTATTTATACCCCTTCTTTTTATTTATGCATAGTAAATGTTGTATCAGATAAATAAGTTATAAACCTGCACTAGAGTCTTGCAATTTTGTTTTAAACAGTTAAATGAGTTTAAGATTAAATCTTTAGAACAGGCTATAAATAGTCTAAGATATTCCTTAGTCTTGTGAAAGCCTAATTATCTATGTATTGAAAGCCTAATTATCTATCTAATTATCTATCTACCTAATTATCTATTAATAGATATTATCTATTGATGATATCTTTCCCCTTCAGTTTAATGAACTTCCTTTGGTTTTTCTTGGAGTGCAATGACTCACAAATTCTTTGTTTTCAGGTCTCAAAATGAATTTACTTTGCTTTCATTCTTAAATTATATTTTTCTTAGTATAAAATTCTGCATTGACTTTATTCTTTCCTTTGTTGCGCTTTAACAGTGCTGTTTCTCTGTCTTGTGGTCACCATCCCTTCTGATGAGAAACCCTCTGCTGTTCATAATGTTATTCCGCTGTATGTAATGTCATCTTTTTCTGGATGCTTTATGATTTTTCTTCATTGTTGTTTTTCAACATTTTAACTGCGCTGTAACCTAATTGTATTTTTTCCAAGTATATCATTCTTGTGTTTTGATTAGCTCCCGAATTTGTAAATTGATGTCTTTTAGCAAATTTGAGGAATTATCTGCCGTTATTTATTCAAATATTTTTCTGCCTCATCTCTCATGTCTTGCCCTCTGAGCCTCTAATTACACATTTTTGTAACTTTAAATATTATCTCATAGTTTACACAAGCCTCACTCATTTTCTTCCTTTATTTTTTTTCTTACTTTTCTTCATTTTAGATCATTTCTATTTCTTTATTTGCAAGTTCACTGACTGAATATTCTATGACAGATTTTCTATTGTTTTGTATGGTGTTTCTGACATTTTCTGCTTCTTCATTTTTTATGAACATGCGTAATTTTACATTCTCGATTATAGTTAGAATGACTGTTTTATAACAATTACCCAATATCTGGGCAATTTTGATGTTGGTTTACATTGATTGTCTTTTCCCTCAAATACAGGTCTGTTTTGTGCTTTCTGTGTCTATGATTTTGAATTTTATCTTGGTCATTGAGTCACTGTGGATAATATATTTTTCAGGGGGCACTAGCTTGCTTTATTTATCTGAAGAATGTTGAAGGTTTGTTTCTTTGTTTTTCAGCAGTTTTGTTTAACTCCAACTGTAACGATTATTCTCCTCTTTGATGGGCAGTAGCTGAAATCTCTTTTCCATTTTTCAGTCTTTATCTGTGTGGGTCGGAGCCCAACTTGGACACGTGTATGTGGGTCAGGGGTCAGCCGGATATTGAGGCAGAATTTTTAATTCCCTTTGTGTGACTTTCTCCATTCTGGAATTTACCTCATTTCTTTCTAGCTGCTTTGGTAACCTGGAGCTCTAAGTTCTGCTTCTTAAAGGCAGAAAAACTGAGATTCTATATAAATATTAATTGTCCCCACTAGAACTGACTGGGACTTGTCTTCTGGAAAAAAGCTATGAATGTGAGAAAATCATTCTGTGTGTTCTCCTTCTCCCAAGTATCTAATTTCTGCCTGCTTTTTACTGCTTTTTAATATCATAAAGTAGTTTCGTTGTGGTTTTCTGTCCAGAGTTTTGCGTTAATAGTGGGACAGTCTGTCTAGGTTATTCTGTGAGTACTGGGAATAGAAATACAATTAATTTTTATGTTTTGACATTTAAATAATTATACTTATTAATTCTAATAGGTAGATTCTTTAGGATTTTCTAATTATATGATCATTGATTTGCAAATTATGACTCCTTCCTTCCTTCCTTCCTTCGTTCCCTTTAATGTGTTATCTTGTTTTACTGTATTCACTATATCCTGTAGAACACTATATCCTACAGGTCAAATATGGCCTACTGTTTAAATAAAGTTTAATTAAAACATGGACATGCTCATTAATTTATGTATTGTCCATTTTCATACTACAATGGCCAAGTTGAGTAGTTGTGACAAAAACTCTAATAGGCAAAGCTTAAATGTTTACTTTTTGGCCTTTTATTTAAAAAGTTTGCCAAACTCTGCTTCAGTACAGTGTTGAATAGAATCTGCATTAGTGGGCAACTATTCTAGATGTCAGGTAAAACTTTTAAAAAATCACTTCTTATATTATTTTCTCTTAGTTTTCTCTACACACACTTAATCTTTAGACACACTCCTCTATTTCTTGTTTCCTAGGAGACTACATCAAAGAATATGTGTTGCATCTGTTTCAAATGCACTTTAAGAATCTGTTGAGGATACCATGTGATATTTCCCCTTGTATTTGTTAATGTAATGTCACAGGACAGATCCCTTAGGATATATATTTTGAGATTTGCATGTGGAGTATTTATAAGTGAATGTTCTCAGAATCAAAACCTGTGGAGAAGCGAACAAAACAGGATTGGGCAGTGGGAGAATTTGAGCTGTTATACAGTGAAAACAAAAGTTTAGACATCCTATGGGAAGCTGGGGAGCTGTAATGACCTTACAGCATTTTCCTGAATTGAGGCAAAAGGGACATAGGACTCAGGATGCTCCTCAAAGGAGGCATGAATCAGTAGCTCTCCAGCCAATTGCAATTGTCAAAGAGGAGGACACCTGAGATCTGTCAGCCAATCAGCATTCCCTGCAACTGGCTAAATGAGTGCTTCAGTTTGAGGGATGGATACATTTATGTTACTCACCACAGGACACACCCCATTAAAACAAACATTCATACTGGTTGATTTATGTATATTTAACAAATCTTGCATAATTACATTAAAATCCTAAATGATATGATATATTACCATTTTTACACATTGCTGAAATTAATTTTCTAATATTTTGGATAGGACGTTGCCTTTATGTTTATGAAAGTAATTAGGGGCCAGGTGCCGTGGCACACGCCTATAATCCTAACACTTTGGGAGGCCAAGGTGGGAAGATCGCTTGAAGGCGGGAGTTTGAGGCCAGCCTGGGGAACATAGCAAGACACCCTCTCTACAAAAAATTTAAAAATTAGCCAGGCATGGTGGCAATCACCTGTAGTCCCAGCTACTTGGCAATCTGAGGCAGGAAGATCACTAAAGCCAGGAGTTTGAGGTTGCAGTGAGCTATCTGTGATGATGCCGCTGCACTCTAGCCGGGGCCACAGAGTGAGACTCTGTCTAAAAAAAAAAAGAAAAAAGTAATTAGTATTTTTTTTTGTTTTCTTTTCAAGTTCTCATATCAAACATTCTTATTCTGCCCTCATAAAAAGAGTTGGGAAGTGTGTTACGTTTGCTCTCCAAAACAGTTTATGTAGGATTGGTTTTATTTCTTCCTTAAAGGTTGAATCTGTGTCTGAAGTATTTTTAATGGGAAAATTTTTAATTTCAATGATTTCAGTAAAAGTTAACCAGTTTAAATGAAAACAACAAATTTACTTACTTTTACATATGTGTAAACACAGGCGAAGTAATTCCTGAAGACCCAAAACATCACTGTTGTCCATCAATAAAAGTAGAGGCTTATGTGGACACGTTGTTTAGTGGAGTTTAGCTCAGGTCAGTCTCACATTGGGTCCAAATGATTTTCAAACATTCTCTGATTATTTCTCAAGTTTCAGAATAGATAATTGAAGTAGACAGGTAAGCAACTGGCAGAGTCCTTATACTGTTTCCATGACCCATGGTTTAAGGGCTTATCATAGGTAAGAAAGGGCGATTGGAAGCTAATGAAATTTTCTTTACCTAAAAGAAAAGAAAAGAAAAAAAAAAGTAAATCAAAAGCAATTCTGCATTCCTGGAGGGACTGCAGTGATTTAGTATCACCATCAAGTAATTGAAGGATTCAGGAGCAGTGATTCTCCACCCCTTCAACCCATCTAGTGGGCCTATGCAGAAAGCAGATGTTAGGCAATGACAGTGGGTTATTATAAACTTAATCAGGTGGTGTCTCCAATTGCAGCTGCAGTTCCAGATGTGCTTTTGTTTCCTGAGCAGATTAATATTTCCCTTGGTAAGTGGCATGTAGCTGTTGATTTGGAAAATGCTTTCTTTTTCCTACACACCTTTTGCTAAAGACCACAAGAAGCAGTTTGTTTTCAGCTAGCAAGGCCAGCTGAAAATTTTCACTAACCTAGCTCAGCGATCAGCTCTCTAGACCTTTGTCACAATTTCATCCATGAGGATCATGATTTACTTTCACTTCCACAGGATGCCATGCTGGTCCATTACATTGATGATATTATGCTATTTGGACTTAGCAGTAAAGAACCACTATTTTAGACAAGTCAGAGGTGGAAAATAAAATTTAAAAAACTCAGGGACTCTCCAGCTTTGCGAAATTTCTAGAAGTCCAATAATGTGATGCATGTTGATATATCCTTCTAAGGTATAAGATAAATTATTGCATCTGCTCCCTCTGACTATTAAAAAAGTAGCACAGCACCTTTGGATTTTAGGGGCAACATGTTCCTCACTTTTGTATGCTGTTCTGGTCCCTTTACCCAGTGACCCCAAAAGCTGCTAGCTTTGAGTTAGGCCCAGTACAACAGAACGTTCTGCAACAAATCAGGGCTATAGAGCAAGATTCTCTGCTATCTGAGTTATATGATCCAGTAGATCCAATGGTGATCAAAGTGTCAGTGGTGATGCACGTTTGTATCCCTTGCAGACCATAGTGGTGAGTTACAGTACAGACTCAGGATTTTGTAGCAAAACCTTGCCTTCGTCTGTGGATAACTATTCTTTTGACATATGACTTGCTACTAGGCCTTAGGAGAGACTGAATGTGTAATAATAGGCCACCAGTTTACTACCCCGGATCCACCAAGCCATAAAGTTGGGCAGGCACAGGAGCACTCCATCATCAGGTGGAAGCAGTATATCTGAGACTGGGCTCCAGCAGGCCCCGACGGCATAGTTAGTTACATGAGGTAGGGGCCCAAATGCCCATGGTCCCCACACCTGCACCTTCTATCTCCACACCTGCACCTAAGGTCTTAGGTGGAGGTCTCTAGGGCCAGTTGCCAGAGGAAGAGAAAACACAGATCTGGTTTAGAGATGGTTCTGGGGGAATGTTCTCCAGGATGCTGTATAAGTTCTAAATCAGCATCCAATATATGGCACTGTTTCTCCCATAGCCAAGATTCACAGGTCCAGGAATCATGGAGTAGAAATGGAAGTATTAATAGAAGTGTTTCTGCATACCATTACACCCAGTGATGCACTAACAAGGTTTTTTTCTTCCCATCCCAATGACATTAGGCTCTGTTGGTCTAGATGTCTCAGTTCCAAAGAGAGAACTGTTTACACCAGGAAGCACAACAATGATGCTGTTGAATTGGAAGCTGAGACCACAATCCAGATGCTCTGGGCTCCTCATGCCTCTGAATGAACAGGCAAAGTGCAGGATTACTGGACTGGCTGGAGTCATTGATCCCATGACCATGGGGAAAATCAAATTACTGCTTCAGACTGGAGGTGACAAATGTCTGCAATACAGGTGTCTTAGGCCATCTCTCAGAACTACAATAGCCTGTGATTAAAGTCAATAGAAAACTACAAAAATAAATTAAAGCAGGACTGCTAGTGACCTAGGTTATTTAAAATAGAACATTTGAGTCACACGTCAGTAAAAGAACCATGATTAGCTGAGATACTTATTGAGGACAAAGGGGCTATAGAATTGGCAGTGTGAGAAGATGGTTATAAATGCCATCTATGGCCACCTGGCCACTTGTACAAGTGAAGACCATAATAGATATGATTATTTCTTCCTTATTTTATTATTTATTTGTGCATATATTAGCGAAATATTTGTGTTTTATTCTCGCTCTTATACCCTTATCATCTAACATAAGATACATTAACAGCAGTTAACTTTACACCACAATATTTACATTGCAGGATACCAAAAGAGAATAAAGAACATCATCTAAGGAAACTACATCCTCTTCTTAGGAAAAGATGAGCAAATTTTTTTGTTGTAAATAAGATAGTTGTCTTGCAAAATGGAAGCATGACTTGGTTATTGCTCTTATTCTGCTTGTCTGGTTGAACCTTGCTTGATACAGTATATAATTCTGTAAACCCAATGACACACGTATTTCCAGGAATAGGGAGTAAGGGGAGAATTCTGCATTGAGTATTCAATTTTGCATAAGTGATCTTGAAAGAAAAGCAGTCTTGAGGAGTTTAAGGAACAAAACTTGAATGGATTAAATAGCTTTAAAAAAATAGAACAAGAATTAGATACCCAAATTCTTTGGAAAAGCATAAAGAAGATGGTAATCAGAACAGAAAGTGAAGATTGAGAGAGATCTTATGTTTTAAATGAAAAAAAAAATTAAAAATCAACCTATCATACTTTTATAGTAATAAATAGTAGTTTGAAAAAAATTATGCCGCATGAAAGAAAGGGCTTGAGAATTCCTAGATTATGAGCTTGGAAAACTGAAAAGAGATGGGAGACATTACACAGATTATATTCACTCCAGATGCAAGGATAACGCATATATATTATCAGGATGAAATGAAGAGTATATGAGACCAAGAGCTGGTTGCTGGGAGATATAGTGGTGGGGATTTGTGGATGTCTTCTTCTTAATTCTCCAATTTTCTCAGTACAGCAAGATGCAAGGTCATCTGCTAAGAATGAGGATAGGGGAGGATGCATAGAAAGTTTGATGAGAGAGGAAAGGGTATGAAATTTTAATCTACGAAATTAGAAGAACATGTGGAATGAATAAATATTATGATCTCATATTATTAAGTATGGCATAATACTAATAATACTATTAATTGCCTATATCAGGTCTGTTGTCCCTAATTTAAACTAAAAATAATCGACATGTTTGTGGTGGCTTTGTTTACAACGTACTCAGCTACAATGGCGTAGGAATGGAGTAGTTGAGAAGCAAAAATTAACTGGGGTATGGCTTTGCCAAATATATTTATGGTAATATTCAGGGGAAAGCAAAGTCATTATTAAGATTTTGGTTGGCAGAAATGTGGTTGAGAAAAGTTTGTTTCTATTAGGAATAAGAATGTCAATGAACTGAGAATGTGGGTACTGAATATCAAATTCATTAATGACTATGAAAATAAAATAGTGGAGAGAGCAAATCAGTTGTCGAAGCTGTGAATGGATGAAGGGTAGTGACAAGATTTGTAGATACCCACAAGAGTAAGTTGTCACTGGTAAAGGCTGATGGCCTGTGTTTCAATGTAGCTGGGTGTTTGAAGGAGGAAGATAAAGATATGTTTTGGAAATGGCTTTAAAGATCAAGACCAGGAAAGACACTGACAACACTCAGGTCTTAAGATATATGGGGTATAAAGTAAAACATCCTCTGCTCGAAAGGAATACAGCATAATGAAGAAAACTTTTAATAATTCCTTGGGGATTTGGAAGCCTTAGGTAGATAATTTCTGTTATTAGCATGAACATTGTGAATGAAATATATGCATATCTCCAAAACTTATGATCTCTATATGGACTTACATTAGATATCAAGGGTATCCATGTGATTTTTCAGTTTCTGTTCTTGTACAAAGTTCAAATATATTGCCTTTCTCCACATTTCTTAATGTATCACTCAAGTTCTTTATTTTCTTGTGGCCAGTACTCTGCAAATCTCATTGCAAGATAAAATTAATCTCTTTAGACAGTGAAAAATGAGAAAGTTCTTTGCACTCACAGCACTTCTAGTTTAGGTATTATCTTTACTGAAGTATAATTTTTATGTTAAACTATGATTTTGTTTCTTGATTTTATAACTGTTTGCATATGTATCCCAAATCACTGTTTAATGTGTTTTCAATTGCCATGAAATTTCTAACGTATTCATATTTTTAAATAGCTGATATTCATGTTGAAATTATTTCGTCAATCACTATTGCTACTAAAGATTTTTGGAGCGTACCATGTTTCTGGTGCTATAAAAAGTTAATCTTTTTGAATATAAGTTAAAGAAAATAGAGAAATAGAATGGAAAGCAAAAGGATCCACCTGGGGATATTCACTCTATTTTGGAAGAGAGGAAAACTGTATCACTCTCGTTTCGTATTTTGTTCATTCATTTAATATTTATTGACTATTTTGTGCCAGGGACTGAAGTAGGCAATGGAGTAATAAATGTATACCCCTTCCTCTTCTCATGTGTTAGTATCAGTCCAAGTTTTTAGTTGTAAACAACAGAAACTATAGTGGTTGGATTAAAGAGGAATTTATTAAAATTATATTGACAAAATTACCTGTCGAGCACAACGTACATTATAGAGGTGAAGAGTACACTAAAAGCCTAGACATCTCCACTATACAATTTACTTATCAAGTTAAAACAACTAAATTTATTAGCATATCAGGAATAATTAGGATACTGAGTGTAAATTGTGCATATGAAAGTTATTATATTTGTTTAGATATAGAATATTCATGAGTAAGGTTTAACTGAGCTGAAACATTTTACATATAGGGACCTCCAAGGATAGCACTTATTTTACTTTAAAGAAAGGTGGCCTTTGATTGATAGTGTGTCAGAGTACTTTAAGAAAAAAATACTTCATTTTGTAAATTTTTTCCATCTGAATTATTCTGCCAATCTTTTAAGATCCTCCTGTATCTGAGACAATAATAACTTCCAAGCAAAGAGTTGTTTGGCTAAGTTGTTGTGATGTGGCAGGTCCAAATTAAATAACGGAAGGAAACCCTTGACAGCAGATTCCAGAGAGCATTGTTTCTCCATAATAAATGTCATAATTTCATAAAAGGCATATAATGGAGGCAAAACACCTTTATAAACTAGTGTATTATTGTCCTTTAGAAAGATTGGCACCTCATTAAGATTTTATCTACCTTTGACAAATCTTTCAAAGTAAGTTGTCTTTTTATTTTCATATGTATTTTCTTATTGCCCTCTTACCCATTCACCTAAAACTAAAAAATTGTTAAAGGAGGCAGTATTTTGCAATGAAATTTGTGGCAACTTGAATTTGAGCTCAGCCACTTACTTATGAAATTATCAAGTCTCACTTAAATTAGCAGGTTTGTTCTTAGAATTATGTAAGATGCGGTCTGGAAAACATCTAGTATATGCCTGTATGTGCAGTTATAATTGATAAATGAATAGAGTCTCCTTGTCCGTTGTTCCTTAATGCATAAGGCAAAGTGGAGAGCCTGTTCTAGACTAACCAACGAGGCACATATCCAACCAGAATAACTGTAACTGATATAGGTATTTGCAGCCTTTCCTATGCATCAAAATTATTTAAAGAACTCTCAGGCTGAGTTTAGTGGCTCACATCTATAACCTGGAACTTTGGGAGGCCAGGATAAGAGGATCACTTGAGGCCAAGCATTTGAGACCAGTCTGGGCAACACAGCAAGACCCCATCTCTACAAAAATCAGAATAATTAGTTGGATGTGGTGACATGCACCTGTAGTTCCAGCTACGCAGGAGGCTGAGGTGGGAGGATTGCTTGAACCCAGGAGTTTGAGGCTGTAGTGACCTATGATCGCACCACTACACTCCATCCTGGGTGACAGAGCAAGACCCTGTCTATGAAAAAAACAATTAGAAAATTCAGATGTTTAGATGTCACCTTAGATGCCCAAAAAGGTTCTTGAGAAAGTAGTAGTGATCAAGCAAACAACAACAAAACCTGCCTATTGGGTTAATAGAGAGTTCAAAACACTCATTTTTTTAAATTAATATTTACCATGTGCTAAACACTTAATTTGAACTATCTCAATTTGGTCTTCAAAAACCTTAAGAAGAATGTACTGCAATTATCCCTGCTTTTTTTTTGGATAAGGAAATAGCATCTCAGAGAGGGTAAATATCCTCCCACATTCACACAGCTAATAAATAGTTGAGGCCCCAGAGCCTGTAGACGTAATGAGTGTACTAGACACTTAGATTATGCGATGGGCAATTATATGAAGAATTTGTTAAAAATACATACCCAAAGGTGCAGAATTGCTTAACTGGCTGTTCAGCACATATTTATCCTTAGTGGAACCCGTGTCAGCTAAGACTCTTTACACCCCATTGATTCCCAAAGACACACGAGCTCAATAAAGCTGCTGCAGGAAGTTCTCCCTTCTTTTCCCTCTATCTATATTTAGAATTGTTTTACTCATGGTGTATTCTAGGTCTCCATTTTTTTTTTTTTTGTTTACATATCTGATTTTTTTCTCTTTGCATATATCAGCCTTTTCAGACAGTCAATGATTTTGGCAACCTGACCAAATTATTGATTTGTTGTAGCCCTGTATTGTCTCACTCTTAGATCACCTCATTATCTCTACGTTCCATGACTCAGTGGGTCAGTAGTTATTTGCAAAAGTTATTACCTCAGATTGCTAAACCCAGTGAATTATTTTAAGTCTTCGTCTTACTTGATAGTCCTGTAGCGACACTTGATCTCATTTTCTTTAAGCATTATCCTGCACAGATTTCTTAAATACCTCTCCCTATGTCATAAATTAATATCTGTGATTTCCAGATGTCTGCCACCTATTGCCTACCGAGCAACCCATCCTAGCTGGCTTTAGTCTCTTTCCTGTGAAACACATTGGTCACCCATGCAGGCGCTCAATTTACAAACCTTCCAGTCCTATTTATTTCCCACATTCTACACCACTTCTAACCCAAAGATTAGTTTACCACAACTTGAGTGGCACTTTTTTGATTCTCTTATTTTCAATTTCACTCTTAGTGACTAGTTCTTTTTTTTTTTTCTTGAGACCAAGTCTCACTCTGTTTTCTGGGCTAGAGTGCAGTGGCATCATCATAGCTGACTGCAGCCTCAAACTCCTGAGCTTAAGCAATCCTCCTGCTTCAGCCTCCCCAGTAGATAAGACTACAGACATGCGCCAGGAGGCCCAGCTAATTTTTCTATTTTTAGTAGAGATAGGGGATCACTCTTTCTCAGGCTGGTCTTGAACTCCTGACCTCAAGTGATCCTCCTGCCTCAGCCTCCTGGAGTGCTGGGATTACAGGTGTGAGCCACCACGCCCATCCATGACTAGTTCTTAGTACAAGATATTTGCTTAATACCTATTTATTTGAAAAATGAATAATTAAATGAGTAACATATTGAGTGAATTTGTTTTGATTTTATGTGAAATAATAGTGTTAATATTGCCAAGGAAGGTACGAATCTTTCGTTGAAGGATTTGCAGAAAATTCAAGTAAGGACACCAGAATATTTCCTTATTTCCTCAGAGCTACAAGTATGGTATTTTGGAGCAGGAGGGTGAAAGAAACTCATTATCACAAACAGATACACTTTTAAGGAACATGCTGTGGAGTTTATTAGTAAATATATCATTTCCAGTTCTGTTTGAGAGAAAAAAAAGCTGATCCCACACCTAAATGCAAAACAATTCATTTTTCTTCTTGAAGGAATAGGGAGAAATTCTTGATGTGCACTACTTTAAATTTAATATAGACAAAGGATTTTTCCCCCTTAATTTATCATTTTTACCTTCGGTTGATTGAGGATTAGATTGAGATTGGTTAAAACCAGTCATTAGGCATTTTCACCAAAATATTACTTTCACTGACTATGCATCTATTGAGTATCGTATGTGGCTATGTAGTTTACTCGTTTAATGCTTCCTGCTAGCTTCCCCTTAACATGTATTGAGGAAGATACTTCTCAGTGCCCACGCTCCCCCTGGTAACACAAGAGATCACTGGGATGAACTTTCACTTATTCAAGGTATCATTCAATTGAATTCTACACAAATATATTCCAGCCACGTGTGATCTCTTCCCTCTTCTTCCTCCTGTTTCCCCTCCTCCTCCTCCTTCTTCTTCCTTTTCTCTCGTTTTTTTTTTTTTTTCTGAACAATCCATACAACATTTGAGAGAAGAGAGTTTATTAAAATACTTGATGCTTGCTGGAAAATCCCTATCATAAGTCCATTAAATTGATATTTTATATTCCTTCTTCTAACATATGATTCTGAATTCTTAATCATATAAAGAATTTTAAGAGTCTTTGAATATTACCTTTCTTCTTTCATCAACTGAGAAAATCAGTATTTTAGTCTTTTATAAGCCCTCAGAGCTTTTCTTCTTTCTTCACAGTGCTGAGCTATGGATGCCTCTGAACGACTGGAGTAACAGTGGATCTGATCTCTTTCTTTACACTGTTAGAAAAACTTAGGAAGATTTTGCAGTCGATTTGGGGTTACTTGTCATTTAGTAGCAGAAAGGTTAGAGAAATTGTGCCCTGCAGTTATATGGAAGGCTGAATTTGTAAGTTAAGAACCTCGATAAATAGCTAAGGAGATTTCCAAATAAAACCTTAAAGGTGCGTACCACCTGTTTTCTTTTTGCTGCTTATAGTAGTAATACGTGAGACGAAAGAGATAAATTGAAGGAATAACTGTTAAACAAAAAGGAACCAGAGTGAATAATTTTGTAAGTTTGTTGCCTCTCCAGATGACAAAAAATGCTAAACATCAGAAATGTCTGCCAAAACTAGTATAGAGAAAGACTGCGTGTGGGACTACAACCTTTTGTTAAAACCTCAGATTGCTCAAAAGACCAAAGTAGTTAGTCAGTTGCAGAAAGGACCCACTCAAGAGATTAAGGGTGTGACCCTGGTACCTTTTTCCTCAAACCAGAGGGCCTCTAGAAAGCTTGAGGGTACTTTCCCTCAACCATGTGAACAGAAGCGCAGGAGAGAGACAGGCTTATCTCAAAACAGAACTGTGAATGGGGCTTTCGTCCAACGGAGTGAAATTCTGTGAAATCCCCACAAGACCCACAAAGATTTTGAGAAATTTATTTCAGGAGAAGCACTGCCAACCTGGATTGAAATAGCTAAGGGAGTAGTACAAAATGATAGGAGACTTTTGGACCCACAACAATTCTACTGGCAGGAAGAAGGCTGTTAAAACTACTCCACTGCAAACATGTACCACCTTCAGGAAAAAGGAAGGATGACTCAGAGGACAGAACCAACAGCCCAGACAGCTCAGCCAAAGGCCGTGGAGGATTATTCCTAACTTTGTTAGGCAGATAGTTAGGATCCCTGGCTCTTCCCCAGACAAGGGTTCCCTGCTTTGGTGCTGTCTCCAGCAATTGCTCTACCTGGGAAGAAAAATACAGACCGGCACTCCATTTTGGTGTTGCCCCACCCTTAATCCTATCCGGAGAAACTGCTACACCTGGGGGAGGAGGGAATGCTTTCTCAATCTAGGAATTCCTCAGTCCTGGCAAAACAGGATTTAGAAAGTGACCTAAAGTAACCTAAGGGTAATTATTATGCCATTAGCTTGAATTTATATTGTGGTTCACCGCACCCCTCGCCCCCACCACCAGGTGGGCTTTCGGAGACAAAGATCCTACACGCGCAGATGGAATTTTGAAGACACCTGTTGATCATTTGCTAACATCCCACACCTGCCAAGAGCCCGCCCCTGGACTGGGCTAATAAAAGGAAACGATCTGAGAATTTGGGGAGAGAGTGGGTCAGTCTGTCTGTCTCTCTCCCTCTCTCCACTCGTTTGTTCTACAACAAAGAGCTGCTCGTGTGAAACTGCTTCCTGCCCGGGGTTACTTCATCCTATTGGCCCTGCTGGTGAGTTTTCCAAGATAATAGTCTGGACTTGACACTTTGGTGTGCCTGGTCATCCTTTGGCAAAGAGCACACCAAGAACCGAGGGTAGACTGTCGCCCTGACAACTTGATCAAGGGAAATCTAGCGCTTGTTTACTGGATTTCAGACTCTTCTGGACCAGTGACTCCTTCTTTTATTTATTCCCCTTTTGAAACAGAAAATCTGTAACTGCTATCCTGTCCCTTTTCTCATTGTTGGGAGTGTGGAGAGTAGATAACTTGTCTCTTTGGTTTCACGGGTGCACAGAGAGGAGCCTTGCCCCAGGCTCTGTGTGTAGAGCTATATGCAGACTATAGAGATGATACAGTATGGATCACACCTAGGAGACTCATTCACATCTGTTTAGATGATGGGATTGTGAACTTTGAGTTGATGAGATTTAGATAAGATTTTAGACTTTGAACTGATAAGATGATGATATGTAGATTTACATGAAGGGATTTTGGAAACTGAGCCTTTGTTATAATGCTATGCAATGTTTGAGAATCTTGGGAAAGAATAAATATACTTTGCATGCGGGAGAGAAGCAAACTGTTGGGTGCAGGCAGGTGGATTGTAGTAGGGAGAATTCTCAGATGGCCCCCAAGATGCTAACTCCCTGGTGCTCCCTGATGCTTTGTGTAATCCCTTCCCCTCAAGTGTGGGTAGAACGTTTGGATATGATGGGAAATCATTCCTAAGGTTAGGTTCTGGAAATGGAACAGGTGAAGGGATTTTACAGACGCAATTAAAGACTTCTTCAGTTTACTTTGGGTTAGTCTAAAGGTGATTATTTTGGGTGGGCTTGACCAAATCAGTTGGGCCCTTAAAAAGAGGTTCTAGAGGCCAGTGACTCTCTTTTGTGCTGTCTTTGGAAAAGGAAACTGCCATAACTTCTACAGCTACAAGGAAACCAATTCTGCTAATAAGTACATGAGATGGCGGGGCGGTGGTGCCGGGGGCGTGGCGGATAACTCCAGCCCCAGCTGACACCTTTATTTCTGCCTTGTGAAACCCTGTGCAGAGGGTTCACCTAAGGCTTAGCAAGACTCAACCCATGGAAACTGTGAGATAACAGTCTAATCTTCTAAATTTTGGTAATTTGTTATGCAGCAATAGATTACAGATAAATGTTGGATTACTATAACTTTTTCCTGGTTTTCCCATGGCAAGTATCTATTTTCTTCCAATCTATTCTATATAATAAAACATATTAATACTATGAAAACATAATGAGTATTATGATACTCCCTGCTTAAAAATCTTGAATAGCTTTACCTTGAACTGCAAATAAATTCTATCCTATCCATGAGAAAAAACTACAAAAGCCATTGAATTCTAGTTTCTGCTGACTTAATTTAGATTCAACTACTCTGTCTCTTCAAACCCAAGTTATGCCCATTCAATTATGTGACGATAAGTTAACTTCTTTCCAAAAAAGGACCTTCACTCATTATTCTGTCAGGAAAGCATTTCTTAATTATTCGTTGAGTTTTTTTTTTCAAAATTTTAATCCCTTTTTTTTTTTTTTTTTTTTTTTTTTTTTTTTTTTTTTTTTTTTTTTTTTTTTTTTTTTTTTTTTTTTTTTTTTTTTGCTTATTGTCAGCTTTTAGAAAGCCTTCCCTATCTCCCTTTGTAACTAATTTGAAGAAGAGAACTATAGGAAATTGCAAGACTAATTATAGGAGTCTATAGCAATAGAATAGGAGGTGAGAAATAGTGAATCCCTGTATTACTGTGCTACAAGAAGAAGAATATGTGATATTTAGAAAGTAAAATACAAATAAACATAGGATTGATTGATTTTGAATGGCAGCAGAAAAACAGTCAAGAATGGTTCCTAAGTTTCAAGCCCGGGTTGTGGCACAGAAAGTCTTCACTGCCAAATGTGGTTGGGAAAGAGGGGAAAAAAAAGCACACTTTAGGGAAAAATAGTGAGTTACCAAAGAAGAACATGAATAAGGAGAAAAGAGTCAAAAATGTAATGTCAGGGCTCTTTGACGTTCAGTTGAAAGGGATGGACAAAGATAGCAGGTAAGAGGGTGAGAAAGAGTTTTTAGGATTTTATGCAAAATCATAAGGCTTTAAAAATTAAAACAGGAAAAAATGGTATCTCAGATGGTCACTAGGTAGAATTTAAGAAATAGTTTGTGATGGGGAGTTACAAATTTTGGAATTTAGGATGGCATTAGTGACTTTACTGTAATATGGCAGGTTGGACCCAGAATATCCTGAGTTGAGGGAACATGAGGTTGGAGATGGAGAAGTGAAGATGGTACAAGGGAATTTAACCTTTCCAGAATCTTGAATAGGAAGAGAAGGTTGGAAATGAGTTTTTTTCTAGTTGGGGAAAATGCATGTGCAGATTGAAAGAGAAGGCAGCGGAATGGAGAAGAAGATGAATGTGTGACAGATATAACTTAATTTGCTTAGGATAACAAATTAAAGCCATTCCCTCAGTAAGTTCTGAGCTTATTGCTTCTTCAGCCTGTAAGAAAAAATGAGTATTTCTAGATAAAGCTGGGATGTTTGTTCAGGGCCAGATTCCAGTGGGATTGAATGTTAGATCAAAACTTCTATTAAATTGTTAGTGAATAACAGGCACTCATTGCACATCTTTTAAAAGATGAGTAAAAATATAAGATAAAAGCAGTATAGAAGCAGAATTGGGGAAAAAAAAAAGTAGGGAAGAGAAAAGCTTTGCCAAAAAATAGCATGCTGTCTCCAACCCTGAATACAATTACATCCACCATTTTTAAGAGAGGTTTATAGAGAGAAGACAATTAGTACATTTACATGAAAAGAAATCCTTGGATAATTCTATTAACAAGTTTTCTAATAGTTTTAAGCTGAAATTAGTTGGGTTCTGCAATATTCTGGCAAGAGTAACATAGATACACCAAGCAAGACATGGCTAAGTCAAATTTCAGTAGGCATGAATTGAGTTGTTTCTAACAGGTCTCACTCCAATTTAGTTGAACCTTTTTCATTATTTTGCTTTAAAGGGGGGCTCTGGGGAAGAAGGCAAGGCAAAATGTCTATTCCAGTTGTCACTTTCCACAGAAATCGGGAAAATATAAGTCCATTTTTATGGATAAACTCAACTGGTTTGGGATAGAGATGTGTAGGGCATATGGGGAAAGTATTGGGAACATAAACTTCTCCGAGTTGAGAGCAGCTAGAACTGACGGAAGTCACTGTGCTGGTAAAAGGCGCTATGAATATACGTATTAGATTAAAGGACTGGATTTCTTCTCAAATCTCAACTGACTGTTGTAAGTGAGCTTTCTCTACCTCTTTAAAGAGTTGTATGCCATTGGGAAAATGGAAAAGAACAAAGGGGAGATAAATAGCATACCACCCTGTGTGTCGTCAGAGAGCGACTATGGCTGCCACAAGAGACAATGGGGTAACAAGCAGGACCTATCTAGATCAATGGTCCTGGGCAGTCACAAAACATCTCTACTGACCAGATGTTCCCAAGGCAACAAAGCCAACCCAGAGCTTTCATGTCAGGAGTGAGCAGGCTTAATGCACCAGGACTGTGCTTTGGTTCCCACGATGGCTGAAGTGCAGGTTTACACAAGTTCATTTTACTGCACTGCTATCCTCAATTCATTTCCCATGCTAAGTAGCAGAAGACACCAAGGCATCACATTCTTGAGTACTATGCTTTACATCAGAACTTTTTGGCAGTACAAGGGCCTTCACTTTTTACACAGTGATATTTCAGTTACCACCATCAGCCAGAATGTACAACTACCCTTGCCTGTTATCACAAGCAGAACCTTGAGCCTATTTATTCTCTCAACCATAGTGAGCCCAATTTCCCAAGATGGGAGGAGCCCCTGTCCAAAAATCTGCTTTGGTTTAATACATCGCAACTTCACAGAGGTACTCTTGCACTTGGACTCCATGAGTGAGTGATATAAAAGTTCTTAACAACTATTTCATAGCTGGTTTCTCTATTCATATGCATTTCTGGTGAGAGTGTTAGCATTTAACACAAATCATAACATTCTATTAAATACCATTTGACCAGAGACCGATATCAGTACCAAGTGTATCATTCAGAAAATCATTGAGGTATGGCTCTTTTATCTCCTGTTGCAATTGACAAATTGTATAACCTCTCAAAATCACTTCTATTGTCCATTTTCCTTTTGGGTTGCAGAATTATCAGTCTAGAATTAAAGCCAGTGTTTGTTGTTGTGCCAAACTATCTTGATGGTTTTATTGCTCTGTTTCGAAGCCAAATTTAACCAATATAAGCAATAGCACTTAAAGACAATACTAAATAAGTATTTCCTTTCCCTCTTTTTCTTTCTTACATGTCCCTTCCTTCATTCTTTTTCTTCTTTCTTTGTGAAGAAGAAAATGAGCAATAAAAATGTCCAATGCAATCAAACTAAATTTCGAACTCTGCAGAATCACAAAGGTCACAAATGATAGACATCGAAATGTTTTTTCTTAGAGCTTACTAAACTAGATGTCCAATGGACTTTTTTTTTTAACGTTAAGGATTAAAATTCATTTATTTATCCAAAAAACTTTGTGTATCATCTAGATCTGCGGTCTGCAACCCCTGGGTGGCGGACAGGTACTGGTCTGTGGCCTGTTAGGAGCTGGGCCACACAACAGGAGGTGAGCAGTGGGCAAGCGAGGGAAGCTTCATCTGTATTGACAGCTGCTCCCCATCACTTGCATCACTGCCTGAGCTCCACCTCCTGTCAGATCAGTCACTGCCTCCCATCACCCCCAGATGGGACTGTCTAGTTGAAGGAACACAAGCTCAGGGCTCTCACTGATTCTGCATTATGGTGAGTTGTATAATTATTTCATTATATATTATGGTGTAATAATAATAGAAATAAAAGGCACAATAAATGTAATGTGCTTGAATAATCCCGAAACCACCCCCCTACCCCCCAGTTCATGGAAAAATTGTCTTCCATGAAACTGGTCCCTGGTGCCAAAAAGGTTGGGGACCTCTGATCTAGATGAATATTTGTTTTGAGAATTACTAGAGTACTTGAGAAAATATCATTTTCATTTGATTGGCAGCTTTATCCAAGAGCCACAGATTTTTATTTTAAAATAAAAAGCTACAAATGCTGCTGTATATAGTAGTATGCAAGAGATTTTCAAAGATCAGGCCACTGACAGTTGTGCAAGCACCAGCCACAGGCAGGGACTATTGACACAACTTCAAACTTGACGTTTGATAAACTGTTAGGTGCTGCTGCGGTGGGGAAGAGCTGTCAGATGCCACGCGTTAAACATAAATAAACTGATTTTCATGGTGCCATAGTGAAATATGTCAGGCATAAAGGTGGAGAAGTCACTGTGCACTGAATAGTTTAAGAGGCTTGCCCAAGCAGGAGATTATGGGATGCTGATTAGATCTCACCAGATCACAGGTTATGTGAGCTGAACTTCACAGGAAACCGGTACGTTCGAGGCAGGTTAAACCATTTTCAGCGATGTGCAACACTACGGCAGTAATTTGTAACCCATTCGTAGACCATGCAAATTATATTCTTCAGTCAAGGCTAAAAATGAGTCTTTTTCAGATGATGTGTATTTCTTGCCTCAAGGAATAAAAAAGCTGCCAAACCTTGTGGTGTTAAAATATTTCAATCAATTATCTGAGAGATAATATTTTAAAAATGTATCCAAATGACGTATTTACAAGTACAATACATTCATATTTCAACACAGGTTCTAAAGAACAAGAAATAACAGCAATTTAATGAGAATTTCATCACCAAAGAGCAATAGTATATGCGATGGTGTGCGTATTGAGAACATCGATTGACACATAGTCATCAAACTACTGACATACCATGATACTTTATACTGTGCATTTAGGGAATATTATTTTTGTAGCTATTGTATAATTTTTTAAATCAAAGACATATGTATAAATTTATGACTTTCTAGAAATTCTTTAACTGTCCATAAAGCTCTCTGTTCAATGATAGTGTCTCTAAAGATAACAGCAATGCTGATTCTAGCATGCATTTTAGAGTCTTGCAGCAGGTCTTCATTACAGTTTGAGAAGGAAAAAAAATATAAATAAATTACCTTATTAAACTTAAAAATAAATAGGTAAATGGATTATAAATTTCAATCTTATCCTGCCAGGCATTTTTTGAGTTCCATCTTAAATTACAGAAAATCATCTTCATCTAATTTCGAGTACATACCTAAAATGAAAAATTCTCCTAACAATTATTTAGTGCCACCAGGCTTTCTGTGTATATGAACTTGAATTCAATTTGCTCACAAATCACTGGTCAAACAAATAATCTAGTCTCTAAATCAAAGCTACCTACAGATTTAAGAAATGTGGATGATATAATGACTGTCATTTTAAAACAGTATTTTGACAAACAAGGATCACAACCACCAATATTTCAAATAAGAGTGAACTGGCATTACTGAAAGTTCAGCTTCTAGTGAGCAGTGTAAGACAAGCTGTAAATTCTGGAGAGTAATAAAAGACTGTCATAAAGCATCATCAAAAGAAGTTAACCTTTAAAAGTAAAATGTTTTAAAAAGTGTGAAACAAAAATGATGTAGATTTCCCAAATAATTTCTTTAGAAACACACCACATTATCTATTTTTCAAAATCAGATTTTTCAAAGTCAGATAATGGGATAGATGTGTCAAAGTCTTTAACTTTATAGTATTAGATTAAAATAAACATAAACACAGTTTAATTGGACATTCAGAAATAAAGCACTAAAGAGAAATTCAGGAATGTGAATGAAAAACAATAATTAGAGCAAATAGCACTTAATAATTTTACAAACTATGTGAATTTTATATATATATATTAGGTGAGTTCACACATATTATTAATCTTGACATAATATTCATCTTGTTTTGACAAGTCACATATTGTTCTTGTTCTTGAAAAGAAATATCAACATGCTTGTTTTGTTTTAATAAGGTAAGTTTAAGTGTTCTGAATTAAACATTGAAGCATACTTGGTGGTGGAATATCTGTGATTTTGTGACATATTTTTGCTACTTTCTTTTGAGGTAGAAGCTACTTATTTCAGATTCTAAATTTAATCTTTAATGTTTATGGGGAAAGTAATCTAAAACGGTATTATCAACATTTCTTTTCACTCTACATATTTTTATTGACTACCTATTATATGCAGATTTATTTGCTTATCACTATGGTGATCTTTCTCCTACTGTATTATAAACTATTATACTCATTTCTCCTTTTTTCCAATCAAATTACCCCATGTATGTGTCATAGAAGGCATTTATACAAATATACAAGAATAGCTCCTCTGTTGTTTATAGAATATTGGATTTGGGTCAGGGAAAAGCTGTGTTTAATATCATATAAATAAAAGTATTAAAAACTGATGAGTTAGAAGACTCCAAGATAGAGTCACTGATTTAGACAGGCACAAAATATAGATAGGTTAAATATGCAAGATAGCTTCTCTGGGAAGCAAACACTGAGATAATTGAGTTAAGAATGCAAAAGGTTTGCTGGGAGGCTCACCTGTCAGGCAAAAGCCATAGGTTGTTCAATGGGACCATTGTTGTGTCCTCCAGGGGGAAAGGTGGCTTCATTGTGAACCAGGCATTCTGCCCCTGAAGAGCTTAAAATTGTAGGTGTGGAGATTGAAAGTCATCCAGTGGATCACTGGGAGTGATAGTAAGTGGGGCCACCCCTGTTTATCCTCTTACATCTCTAATGCATGTATTCTTCCTGTTGGGCACAATACCATACAAAAGTGTCTGATTCAACATGCATATTGTTTCCTAGGGGATGATGTCTTATCCTCTCATGGTATTCCCTCTAAGCTGGCCGTCTTCAGGGAATCCTCTTCCTTATCAGACTGGCAGCTTCTTGGGGGTGTGGTGTTTGACAGGCACAGTGGATGGCGAGGGCATGGGCCCATACCACAATCGCATCACTCTAAAGTGCATCCTACCCACAGCTTGGTAGCAAGTTCTTTGTGAAGGGCATCTGAGTGACGCATGCCTGCGTCTGTCACATTAAGTAGCCTATTTCATTTACTCTTTCTCTCCTTTTTTCCCAAAAGGATGTGATTCCAGTCATGATATATGATAAAATATATTAATAAAATAAGCATGTAAATTTGAAATGACTTGGAAGGAAAGAAATAAGAAGTCAATTTGTTCACCATAAAGGCAAACATGTTGCTATAATTGTGGATTCAATATGGCCCTGAGTTTCCTGACAGCCAGATCAAAGTTAGTAATGGCATGCATTCCATAACTCCAATCAAGCAAGAGGGCAAGTAGCAATCTCTCAAGGATGATAACACTTTGTTCTGGCACTACATTTTAAAATTTATTTGTTATACATTACCATATAAAGAGGAAATCTATTTATAGAAATATTTGACAATAAAAATGGTCATAGTAGGAAAATGTCACAGCCTCAGTTAAAAGCTGGTAACAGAATTGTGATATAACTACTAAGGAAAACGAATTTATAATTTAAATACTCCCCAAGAAATAAATCTCCAGGCCCAAGTATTTTAACTAGACAATTCTACCAAATATTTAGAGAATTGACACCTAGCCTACACTTATAGAAAATAGAAGAGGAGAGAACACATCTCAATTCATTTCATGAAGCTAATATCACTAATATCAAAACTAGATAATGACTATAAAAAATGAACACAAGAATCA
>RJWJ010014442.1:0-37909 GCA_004363605.1 Indri indri | reverse complement strand
GATTCATTTAATTTTCACAATGAACCAATGAAATAGGTGGACTATAATCACATCTTATAAATGAAGAAACTAAGACATAGATAAGTTAATTTTATCAAGGTTAAAGAAACAAAGGAAAAAAAAAAACACTAAATAGTTGAGTCAGTATTTGAACCAAAGCAATTAGGCTTAATTCAGAGCTCTTAAACATTGCATAATATGCTACCGTAATATTTTAAATTCCTCTTTCATGATAAAAAATTATCTTTATTCTGCACTATGTTAATGTTAAAAACTACTGGTATTATATTGTAATTAATTACTTTGTAAATCAAAAATTAATCAGATTAATTAGTTAGGACACTGGAATCAAGGCACATTTTTATTCAGAACAGGCGTGATTCAAAACAGGGATAACTGATGACTGTTTGATAACCCAATGTACACTGCAAACATATTGAAGAGGTCTTTAATATATACTGTCTATTTTATGTGTGCAGTCTTCCTTGTGATAACAACTATTTCAGCATATATAATAAGAACAGTGACTTGCCTTTGCAGGCAGATGAGAAATTTCATGTCTAAATGAATACTTTCCCCTTCAAAACTCTCACTTTTAAAAGTCAAGTGCTTATTTTTATTATGCTTACTGTCTTAGTATGTTCAGGCTGCTATAACAAAATATCATAAACTAGATGGTTTATAAACAACAGAAACTTATTTCTCACAATTCTGGAGACTGAGGTGTCCAAGAATGAGGCATCAGTAGATTCAGTGTCTGGGGATAGCCCACCTTCTCACGGATGACACCTTCTCACTGTGTCCTCACATGCAGGAAGAGGAGAAGTTGCTTCCTTTAACCTACTTTATGAGGGCAGTAATCTCATTGATGAGGACTCCATCCTCATGATCTAATCCTCTCTCCACCTCTTAATACCATCAATTTGTGTGTTAGCATTTCAACATATAAATTTGGCGGGGGGGCCCAAGCATTTAGGCCATAGTACTAATTTTGTCACTTCTTATTTTATTTTGTAAGAAGCCTACAAAATCTGACATATATTTAATTAATCTTATTATTTTCAATGGTAGAAAAATTACTTCCTTGTATTGAGTTATATCTATATACCTATTTTTATATTAATGTATCCATATACATATATCTATCTATAAATCTATATCCATCTATCTAACCTTCTATCTTTCCTTTTCTATCACAGTATTTAGGGTTTTTAAATGACTCAGGTCCTTCTTGTCATAAAAAGGATTAGAAGAGACAATAACAAAAGTTTCTATAGTCCTTGTGAATAGTAGGTGGAAATTTATGTTTTTAATCATTCAAAAGCACCTTAATGTGATGAACTGAATATGCCACTCTCTTCATATTAGGTTCCTTATTGTTTTATATTAATATGTACATACTCATGCAATCATTTTTTTAAAAAAGAATATTTTTACTTCTTTCTTTCTAAATTTTGTGCCTTTTTTTCCTCTTTTTTCTCCTTCTTCTTCCTCCCTCCACCTTCTCTTCCTCCACCTGCCCCTCTTCCTCCTCTCCTCCTTCCTTCTCCTCCTCCTCTCCTGCTCCTCTATTTTCTTCAGCTTCCCTGAATTCGAATCTGTTTCTTCTGCCCAGCAAGACCACTGCTCTCTATTTGGGCCCCATTGCCTGAGTTTGGAAAATGCCTGCAGACAGAATCCCAGGGTGAATAGGGAGCTCATCATGTGTGTTTCCCTTCTTTTATGGACCACAACCTAGCACAGTATGTCAAACAATTCCTGAAAATAATTGCTACATATATTTTGTCCAGATCTGTAGCAGTTTACAGTGGGAGGTTAGCTTTGGTAACCATTACTGAATCTTGGCCAGACCAATAACCTCTTAACATAAAAATTTAAGAGCTGATGTGAAAATCCCTCCACTCCAAAAAGGAAACTTTATTTCAAAAGCATTCTTTTGAAATCCTCTTAAAATCCCTTGAATGTATCTTAATTCGTTGTCATCAAATTTACATATTAGAAGACATTTCTTTTGGTTTACATGTGCTTGTAATTTTATGCACAGCCACATGCCATATACTTGCAAAATCCTGGGGTTTTTGTTTTCCCCATGCAGGTTTTTTACAGGAAGTTTGTGGTAGGTCTATTTTTATGGGTCTTAGTCTCAATACAGAACAAGGATAAAAAGCAGTGTATTTTTATGAGTAAAAAAAAGACAATTTCATACTTTTATTGGTTAGCCAAGAATTCCCCTGTACTACTATGATATATAAAGTTATCTAGAAAAGACTCATATTCAGTTTTACTAAAAATTCATAGTAACATTATTCTCCATTTATTTTTGGACAGTGTATATAGCTCAAATACCAAAACTTGTATATAAAAACTAGAGTTACTAATTAGAGTTACTAAGACATGCTTCCTATTCCTGTACTTAATACCTGGTAAGTTATACTAAAATGCTGGAGATAAAATACAGAGAACTGGGTAAGCAAAAACCAAACATACCCAACTCATATCTGACGAGTGAGTAAAGTTCTGTCAGGAGTGCTCACCTTTAAATGTCTGTTTTCTTATCTTCACTCTTGTTTAAGATGCTAACATGAGAATTCCTTGGATAATTGAATCAGAAATAACTTTTTGGCATAAATTATTTTGGTGCTGTAATTCTAGCTGCATATCCTAAAGGTACTATATTATTACTATAAAGTTAATTTGAAATATGGTAGCCCTGTCAAAATACTAAGAAAAAAAATATAAGGCACCACTAATAGAAATATAATACTTTTGTATTTGGACCCAGTGGATTTCCTAACCTGTGATATTTAGGAAGATAATTTAGTCAGAATGCCAGAGTAATTTATAAGCATACCCTTGCAAAAACAGATGCTAATGCAAAACATTTAGGACATTAAAATTAAATATTTCATGCCCAGACATAGGAATAGGCACTTGTGTGTCAATATTTATGTAATTTGTAGTTAGATGTAAATTTTTCCATATGGTCAGAAAAGAAAAAAATAGCATGCATCAATTCTTCCCTTCACAGGTTTACAACAAAGCAGGTTGCTGTTTAAATAAAACATGATAAAAGTGGTCTCTTTGGGGGAAAAAAAAGTGTTTTTAGTTTGATTCTAATAAAAGCACTATACATGTGTTATATAAAATATAGCAAATGCAAAAAGTAAAAGAAAAATACTGCTCATACTACGTATACCGTCATTCATACTTTTCCTTTACTTGTTACTAGACCAGTAAAATTAGGACTATCACTGACTTCCTGCATAAAATTATCACGCCAAAACAGCTGTCAATACAGTTTTAAAATATTTTTCCATGATTGTCTGTTTCGTGTGTTTGTGTATGTATGTGTGTATGAATGTAAATTAACATGGTGGTTATCTTATTATTTGTTGGAATCTCTCAGGGGGCTTAATAAGTAGCATTTTTTTAAAAATCCAAAATATGTACAAAATAGAAAGATAAAGGAGTATTAAATGCTAACCAAATACCACTGTTATTTCTTATTAAAGGCTAAGATGGAAGACACAGTTTGACATAACAACTAAATGGGCCTAACATATACACCCCAGAGTCAGGCAGGCACACCTTCTGTGAGAAGACTAGATTGGGGCAGGGTTTGCCACAGGTGAGGCTGTCCTAGGTAGTACTAGAGACATTAAATAACAAGACAATCAAAGACATTTAAAAACATTTAAGACACTAAAGAACCTGATCCCAGCAGGTAGTTTGCTCCTAAGAGAAATAAAGAAGTTGCTGAGCCAAACTTTATTTTTTTGAATTCACTCTTCCAAATTTATCAATCAGGTAAGTCACAATACCTTCCCTGGGCCAGAGTAAGTAAAAGGGGAAAGAGAGGCGAGGCCACACTATTGAGCTCTTTTCATGGGGATGAAACTAGTAATATTAAGAGTGGAGAATACATATCTCCCACAATATTCTATATATTTATTATATATTATATTCTATATATTCTAATACATCTTATATATTCATAACTTGCCTTTGCTTTTTTAAAAAATTTAAATGGATATCTTAATGGGAATGTATGGAATAGTTTTGGTTGCAATAGAGAACTAACCTGGTAGTGATGCCCATGAATGAGTCTTTCAGTCATTATATCGTAAGTGGAGATTTGGCACAGTTGAAAAAGCAGGCTCAGATTTGAACGTTAATTACTTGTTGTGTAGACATGGGCAAGTTACCCAAACTTTTTGAGTGTCTCCCATAAATATGAAATGAGAATTATAATTATAAACTCATTGAGTTGAAATGGGGATAAAAATCATATATATAAAGCACATAAGACATAATAGATCCTTAATAAATAATAGCTAATTTTAGTTCTTATTATTGTAAACAGGTTCTGTTTTTCAAATTCAGTTCAAATTAGCATGGATTCCATGATGGACTATATGGAAATTTCAAAATACTTGGCAAAATATTCATACAATAAGCAGTGGTAGTAAAGTAAGCATGTTGTGGTCTAACTACATAGATATTATGATATGAAAGAATTACATCATCAATCCAATGAATCAGTGTATTGTCAGCATGTTAAACAGTCATTCTTTGATTTTTATTCATTTACTCATTCATTCATTCATTGAGCCAGTCTTTCATTCAAAAATATATGTTGAGCATCTATTCAGTACGAGGTTGTTAGGTTGTTGAACAATGACTATTTATGTACTAGGAATGCAGAAATGAATATCTTAGAGGTTTTTTATAAGGAATATTTTCTTTGTGGGAGTGGGACTCATCTATTTATTTGATTTTATCTCAGAATCATACCTTATATCATTTAATATTTCCTGACACATTTCCTGTTCAGATGATGCATTTACTCTAAGCAACACAAGCCTGTATTTGCATCTTTGACAGCAAAGGAGAGACTGACTAATGGAATTGATGCTTGGTTTGAATAATGTAGAATGTTGTGACAATGACAGCAGCAAGGAATCTTAAACAATAGGCCCTACCTGATGCAATTTAAAAGTATGCACGCTATTGTCTTAGCCACAAATATGTTAGATTTTATTTCTGCTTCTACGAAGCAGCTGAGTGTAATCTATCTCGATGACAGGTGACAAGAGAAACTAATTTCTCTTAAAAGCACTTCCCAATCACCTTTTTCTTTTCCCTTGGAAAACACTAAGCATTTGGTAACAAACACTTTGCTATGTTGTTTCTCTATGTTGAGGGAGGAGATTGAAGAATATAGCAGGAATTAAGTGTTACTTTCCTACCTGGCTTCCAAAAATTAACTTCCCATAGCAAATGGCCTGGGGACACTTGATTGTTACAAACTTTGGGGTAGGTGTAACGTACATGGCTAAGTGGTATAATTTAGAGGAAGTAGATTCATACATCAGTTTCCTTTTTACTTTAAAAAATTATATCCAAAAGAGAAGGAAGGAAGGGAGAGAGGGAGAGAGGGAAGGAAAAGACAGAAAATATTTTCTCTTTTCTTTCCCCTAAGCAAAATCTCAGAACAAAATGGGAGAATCTTCATTACTCATATATTCATTCACAAAAGCTATCCAAAATCTTTTGACAAATAAAACAGTGAATTTTAACAGCATGCAGTATTATAGAGGTCTGAAATGTTAGTATGTAATCTTTTCCTTAAATGATGACCATGGAATGAGAGTTACCCATGATGACAAAGTGTGTTTCATTTCATGTGTCATAGCTTGAAATTTAAATATGGAAAGAATGAGAGTTCCTAGAAGATCGGTAGGGTTAAATATTACTCAAAAGACTTCATCTATCATTTTAGTATCATTTCATTGTGTATATTCATCACAATTTATATCAATCTTTCCTGAACAAAATTGTAATTAATTTTGTAACATGTCTAGAGAAGTTCTATGAACTTTTCCTTCATTTACAGTGATTTAGCATTAGGGATGAGATTGATGGTGTTTTAATGGAGGAAAGAGTATAATAAAAGACTTTAAGAGAAAATGACTTGTTTTGGTAATGAGACATGATATTATTTTGATGAAGATTAAGAGAGTTGGAGTCCACATAAGGAAAAAACATAGCCAGAACATTTAATAGGTTTGACGATCATAACAAAAGGTAAATGAAAGTAACTCTGCAATTGAAATAATGTATACCAAATAGAGCTTTTAATAACATAATTTTAAAAATATAAAGAACACCTACAATTTTTGAAGCAGAATAGAGAGGAAAATACCAAAATAATTGAGATACATTCCAAAGGAGATGCAAATAAACAAAGAAATGTTTAGTTACTGAAAGGTGTCAGATAACCTTTGATCCCCACACTGGTAACAAGGATATTACAGCTGACAGGACTTAGGGCTTGAGGGAAGATCTTAAAAGATTTCTTTTGAGTGAGCTGTGCTGCAAATCTTTCTTCCTGCCCTGCTCCATCAAGAGGAAGGATTAGGTTGCTAACTCCAAATACCAAAAGTTATTCCAAAATTTCCTAGACTACCAGGAAATTATTCAAAGACAACATGTAGAGAGATTTGTTGGTGTGCTACGAGTTTCTTCTAACCAAAACAGAGTGGTGTATTGCAGATTATGTTACAGCCCAACCGGGTTGAATTGTCTACTGCATAGAGAAGAGCTAATACCCTGAAATGGTCAGGGTTGCACTGAAGAAAGAGTTTAATGTCACAGAGCACCAAGCAAAGAGACAGGAGGAATTTTTCAAATCCATCTCCCCAGGAATTTGAGAGAAAGGGTTTTAAAGATAGTTTGGTGGGCAAAGGGTTAGGCAATTGGGTCTACTAATTGGCTGAGTTTGGGATGAAATTATAGTGGTGTAGAAATCATCTTCTCAGGTTGAGTCAGTTCCTGAGTGGAGGTCGCGATACCAGTTAAGTCAGTTCCTTAGTAGGGACCACTGTTCTAGAAGCTAATGGTGAGGAGAAGTAGGAGTGCCATGTAGAGGTTAAAGAGGAAAAGGGTAAGTAAGCTGGGAAGGAAGGTGGAAGTGCCAGAATGGAAAGAGAAGAAATATAGCCTCCTCCTCTCTTTTCCAAATTTTAGGATTCCTTCCAGATTCAAGTTGGGAAGGCAAACAATCATGATGCAATTTTAAATCAAGTTGGGACCTTACTTATTTTATGATTTTTATTATTTAATTGAGATTGTGTTTTAAGACTTAAACAACTACGAGTCTTGAGAGGCTTCCCAAGTTTTCACCCTAGAGCAGGGAAAGAATTTTACCTCAACAGGCATTTAAAGAAAGTATTAATAAGAGGTTAAACAAAAATGCCCTGATGGTTATACCCCATGAGCTGGCTTATTCAATATATTGGGCTGTTATGAGAATATATTTTGTTACAATGGATGATACAATAATAATTTATTGATTTATTGTGCTGAGATTTTTCTATCCTAAACCTAAGTCCTAGTCACAAATCTTTCCTTCTGTTCCTGTAAATATTATAAAACCATAGCTATATCTTTTACTGTGTGTACTGTAGACTTGCCACTGTTGGCTTTGAAAAAATTTTAAATTAGTTATATTTAGTTTCTCAAATATGGAAATTCATTCATACTTACTCTATGAGTCCAATTCTACGGTCTCTACTTGAAAATACATTGATGTCTTCAAATATGTGATTGTATATTTTGGTTCTGACCCTTAAGAAATTCTATTTTGCTACTACTTGCCATCTTCTTGATCAGTATTGGTAATATTGTTCCCCTCCTAAACATATCCAAACATCCTCTTCTTAAATTATTTTTGCCTCTCTTATATTAGTCAAATAAGCAATATATTTTGAAAAAGAAATAAAAACCAAGCACACTGCCAAATAATAATGGGAACTACAAACTAACCAAGGAAATATGAGAAAAAGGTTTATATATTCCAATCAATAAGTTCAGTTGGTATGCATATTGGGTGTTACCTAGTAGTTTGGAATATCACCAAATGACTTCTAATTATTTTAGAGAGAAAAATATCTGATAAACTCTCATGAAACCTAATCCAGGTTAGGCAAAACAATGGCCCTTTGTGAACAAAAAAACCTACTTAATAAACTAGTGTAGCCAATAATGAAAGGTCAAAAAGAAATACACCACCAATTTTACATTCCAAGAATTTGCTATTGCATCCTATCACTGACAAAGGGACAGAATTTTTTTCCAAAGCATTAAAACATATTTCTATTTCAAAATGCACCATTACTGCGACCACTGTGTGTGCTCTACAAATATGTTTTAGTTCAAGTGCATTAAGTATCTAGAAGCTATTTGGTTCTAAATTTATTGTGGAACAAGACATCCTGGTAAAGATGAAATAAACATGTGGATTTCTAAATATCTCCATGTACTTTTCAGATAAAGGTACCAAATAAATCATGTATTATTTGTCATCCCTTAGAAGATAGAGATTCTGTTAAATTTAATTACTCCAGCCTAGCTTTAAATCATGAGAAACTTTCAATGAAGGTGGCTCCCACTAGACGGAATAAATTTCCCTAAGTTCTTGGTGGGTGAAAGAATGGTGACCACGTAAGTGTGGCTAGAAACTGAACAGAGCGTTGAAATAAAGTGGCTGCATGTGGAAGGTTTGCTTATTTATTGATTTAATTCCTGAGGTTGTTAATTTAATCCCATGAGTTTTCTTACATTAAATTCTGAATTAAAATAGATTTATCCTTTCTTTCTCATTCAAAATCAAAACAGATGAAACACATCAAGATGCTGTTGGTTTACCCCTAACTTATCAGGGAACCAAAACTGAGAGATCCACTCAGCCACTGGTCAGTCAGTGTGGCACACAGAACTCCATCAAGGAAAATGAGAACCAAAGACCTAGTTAACACACCCCCCCTACCACAGACCATATATAATACACCTAGTAAAACTAGGAAAGCAATTAATGATAGTGAAAGGGCCTGTACAAACATATGAAAAGGGAAAAGTGACTGAGGAGAGAAATTTACTAACGGGAAGTTTAGTTGATGTTGACGTTTTTAACTTAATTCTGCTTCTTTGGTTGCTGCAATGTATATACCCTGAGAGTTCTTTCTATAGAAACGCGTGGTCTCCTAACCAAGGCTAGCTAATTTGTCCTGTTTCCCTGTGTAAGTCATTTGTGTCATTGTTTGCCAGTCCCTGCAATTTTGTCAGGATTAACTCCTTTTCTATCTTGGATTTTATACTTTCATTTTTGAAGCACATCTAAGTGGGGCTGAATTTATTAAGTAGCACACAAAAATGAGAGGTGTTGGCAGAAGACAGGGAGTACCATCCAGGGTTTCTGGCAGCAGAGAAGGTGACAAAGGCCACAACAGGTGGGCAGCCAGCATGTAAGGGAGCTAAGCAGGTGAAATTAAGATCTCAGTCAAAAGGCTGGAGAGGCAGGATGATACTTTAATCAACTTGGAAATGCTGATGTTTCAATGTAAACATCTGAGTTAAATAAAATTGTAGCTTGAGAAAAAGAACCAAAGCAAGGACTTAGTGATGAACTGGTGACTGGGTGAAGCAAAGATGTCACAAAAAGATCAGGAAACTTGCTCATGAACATATTGGCCAGAGTTTGAAACAGGTCAGAATCCAAAGTGTTAATACTATGGTAGAATTTAGAAACTTTACAAACCAAAACAGGGCAGCAGCAGGGACATGGAGGAAGTGAATTTTTTTTGTTATCTTTTTTTGGATTCTTTTATCCAGTGTTTCTCAGCTGAGTGATTTTGCCTCCTAGGGGACATTTGACAATCTGAGGATATTTCTGGTTATCACAACTCAGGGGAGGTTGCTAGTGGCATCTAGTGGGGAAAGGCCAGGGGTGCTGCTAAACATCCTACGATGCACAGGACTGCCCCTACAACAAAGAATTATTGACTTAAAAATGTCTGTAGTGCTGAGAGTGAGAAACCCTACACTTTGCCTATTCTTAATTCTTAAAATTCTCTCATTTCATTCCTTTCATCCAATTATGTTCTCATTTTTCTCTTACCTTTGCTATGCATCACCTTTTCCCCTAACAAAGAAGAAAAGAAACCTGCATGGATAGAGAAAATAACATTAAAGAGCATAGAGGAAACGGAAAAATAAGGGACTTGATTTTCTCTTTATTTTACTGTACCCAGAGACCTAATTCAACTTAAAAGAAAGATGGTACGAAGGATGCTAAATCTAAGAATCCACAAAAAAGTAGCAAGAAATTTAGAAAAGTACTTCATCGGAACAATTTTCTTCAAACAAGAATCTGCAAAATTACCATGTTTACAGATTTTACGTTTGGAGAATCAGTAAGATACTGACTTTGAAAACAGAGGTGGGCTTAAATCATAGGCTTACCAATTAATAATTGTGTGATCTTCCTATAAACCTAAATTACCTCGGGTGTTAAAAAGGTTTAAAAATCGTCCCTTTCAGTTTAGGGAAGGATTTGCAATATCATATGCAATGTTCCAGCAAACTCTATGCCTGCCCAAGAGTAGACCCTGAGAACTGTAAAAACTCTCAGCACAAAACAACTCCATCCGAACACCTGCACTAAGACACTTGACCAAACTGTCTGTAGTCTGACTTCTAGAAGCTTAAGGCTGTCTGCCTAGGATGACTCCAATCCCACTCAAAATGTTTGTTTACCTAAGAAGGCTCAGTGCTGCCAGGAGAAGTTCCTGTTTGTTCCAAGCCAAAACCTACTGAGAGACTGACAGGCCCCTATACCCCCTTTTAGAGTAGCTACTTTAGAAAGTTTGCAATTATAAATCCTTTCTCTGCCTCTTTAAGATGAAAATCTTCTACCACCCAGAGCTATCTCCTCAAGGACCTGTGAGTAGTCTCTTTGAAATACAAACATGCAGGGAGATTACTCTCACTCCCAGTCCCTGTGTGAGGGTAAGGGCCCAACGTCTATGGACAAGCGGCTAGCTCCTTGCTCCAACTTATATAACTACCTCTTACCCTAAAGAGGTGAGAAGTTTGTTTCTCCTCCAGAAGTGTGCCAATTACCAAACCGGGGTAACCCACGCACATGGACACAACTCCCTTAATTACCTCTCAATGCCTTTCCTTCAACACATCCTGTCTTTTGTTTCGGCAAAGTTGAGCTCATTTTACTTTGAACTCTCTTCTCTACTGCAGTAATCATCTAACAAAATCTGCTGTCTTTACTGCCTTTAACCAATGTCCAGCTTTGTTTCTCTTTGACAGCCCTCACATACAATAGCAACAATAGCAGCTGTCACAATGTGGCAATTTCTTAAAAATCTCACCAGCAGAATAATGAAAAGGACAATGAGGTATCTGTCTGTGAATGGGAATTTTCTTACAGATTATTGTTATGACTTCATGGGGAGGGAAGACTTTCCCTTTACCCTCTGAAGTTTTGATAACTGAATCTATGAAATAAATTGACAACAGGCAGATTAATAGGAGAAATAGTATACAAATTTATGACATGCATGGGGGCATCCCTGGAAAGAAATGTGAATGCTCAAAAAACTAGGAGGTTGAGGAGTTTATATACCCTCTTCATAGGAGTGAGGGAAGAGAAAATCTAAGCAATTTAGGAAGAGTAGATTATTTTGGGGAATGATGAGTCAGTCCTTAGAAGAATAGGTGATAGTTTGTGACAAAATTTGTCTGGGTGTGATGTCAGCTTCTCATTTCCTGTCCTGTGATAACAGTTAATCTTGGGGTGGGGGCAGATATTGGCCAAAGGGTACAAAGTTGTAGTTGGACAGAAGGAGTAAATGATAAGTATTTAATGTGATCAACTATGTTAATTAGCTTGATTCAATCATTCCACACTGCATACATACATAACATCAATGTATATCCCATAATTGTATATGATTATAATTTGTAAAACAAATTTTATTTGATATTATGAAAAAAAATAATTAATCTTCCCTGGTTGATGAAACTGCCAGGGAGGGAATTGATGACAATTGAGTTCCCTTTGGAGCTCTGTCTTTAGGCAGATAAGGGGAGTTCAGATAAAGTCTTTCCTTGCATTTGCTGTTTTTCAAGTGCCCTCAGTTTGAAGTAATCAATATAGCAAAGCAGCATATTTTAGATCTTCCAAATACTACTCAGGTAAAGAAAAATGAGATGGAAATATCACATTAGTTAAGCTAATGCTAGATATTGTGTATGTTTGTTTTCAATTCATCATCCACCTAAGATGCCTCTGTACTGGTTACCACAGTCTGATCAGAAAAACATTTTATGTTTGAGTACAAGTCAACACTTTTTCCCAAAGCAAGAGAGCCAGTTGAGTCAATGATAATTTATAGATACTTGCCTCCTCAACTGGATCTTAGGAACAAATGAGCCAATGAGCAATAAGCCTCTGGTTCAGCAGAAATCTTTAGGGATCAGTCAGGTACACATGATGCAGAGGTAGGGGAAGGTAACAAACAAGGCTGAGATACTAGTCAGCGGTGGATTTGAAACCAACCAATTAATTCAATAATTTCCCACATGATAACAAGCAAAGCAACCAAATACAGGGCCCTGAGCAACCAAGTCACAAGCTAACAGGACCATTAACATCACATCCAATCTCAGCCACATCTAAAGAAGAAAATAGGTAAATTTTGAGAGTGTCCCACTTGGAGGTGGGAGAAGAAAGCATAGGCATCCTTTCTCCTCTCCCCTGCCCCTTTGCTCCAAAACATCCAAATTTACAGATTTGATCTTTTAATAAATAATTTGGTATGAGGAATAATCAGTTTGAGTTAAGCAGTGCAGTTACATTAGGAAGGGCAGTAAGAGTCTAGTCCAGAATCCACTTGGCAAAATTATTTGTATTTAACATACTACCACCATTACTTTTTATACCCCAAATCTTCTGAAATGTAATGTTAGGAGAGACAATTTGGATGGCAAAGGAGGGACAGGTTCAACTGACAATACACATGAGTCGTTGTGGCTCCAATTTACTAGCAGTTTGCTATGAAACCTGCCTCTATATCTACAAAATAACGAGCTTAAACTCTTTTTCTTGAATATCCTTCCAACTGGAACATTCTCTCTTCTTTTTAAAGTGTTAAGAGTTGAAAGATCTAATACTGAGGCCATTGTAATAGGAAAGAGGGCCTGAGCTTAAAATTTTAGCTGTAAACTTGACACAGATTTTTCTGAGAACTAGACCACATCTATTTACATCTTCATAGTCTTTTGTTATTTTCACAATAGTACTTTTTCCAGAAAGGGAGTGAGGCACATAAATAATAATAGATTGTATAAAATTATGGCTCCTTTTTAAGTAGAGTAAATAAAATCTCATGCCACAAATTAGGAATTGTAAAGATTAAGGGATGGCATTTGGTCATCTATGTTTCTTCAGCTCTGCTGGTTGTAAAAATAATGTAGTAAACTGGATTTTGTATAACACTTTCAATAAGTGTAAATACTGGTTAAATTTTTTACAAATACTTTTACATTTGCTGCCTCCTTTGATCCTCAACTCTTTGACAATAGATGTGTGAGCAATTATTAATACTCTCTATTACATATTGTGGACTGTTCGACTTTGTCTAATGGTACGGAGAGGTATAGTAAGAAAAAAAGCAAGAACTAAGCAGATGGCACAGGGTAGAGGTCACCAGTAGCTTTGAGAGTGATGAGAAATTAAAAGCCTGATTAGAGTGAACAAAGACAAGAATGATAGATGAGACAATTGTAGCAGCCAATATAGATGAGCCAATCATGGAGCACTACTTTAAAGGGGAGCAGACCACTTTGAGAAGCAGGTAGAAGACATGGAAACCAATGTTTTAATGTTGATGGGAATGAAAAAGTAAATAGAAAATTTGATTGATAAGATAGAAGATGAAAGAAATAGTTAGAAAGCTTCCTGGAGGAGGTACCATTTGAGCTAAATTATGAATTACGAGTGCTCATTGCATATGTGGATTTGGCATCTGTGCTGAGAAAAGTAGTTCAAGATCCAAGAGTGCTAGCAAAAGCAGAAAAAGAGGTGGGGGAGCCGAGTGATGAGACATTAGATAAAATATTCTCTAGCCAAGCTTAATCTTCTTCGAGAATGTTACCTTCCCATATGATGAAATTCTTCAGCTCAGTTAAAATGTTGCTGGACACTAGATCTTATTACTTCTATCTAACTATATTTTTGTACCCATTAACCAACCCTTCTTTATCACCCCTAACCACCACCCTTCCGGAATAGATGTAAAATGTTCCCAACACAAAGAAATGATAAATGTTTGAGGCGATGGATATCCCAGTTACCCAAATTTGATCATTATACATTATAGGCTTGTATGGAAATATCACATGTATCCCACAAATATGTATGACTATTATGTATCCATAAAAATATTTTTTAAATGCTGCTGGAAGCTGATAGAGTGGTATGGTGGGATACATTTGATGGGAGGAGCAGAGAAGAGGTTTTCCTGGCCCAAATTTAATTCTAATTAAAGATCCTAAGACATTTCCAAGGAGAAGTACAGAAATCCTTGAGCTGATATTTGCCATTTCTAACTACTCCACAATCTTCTGAAACAAGTTACCAACTCAGATTTCTATGTCTTTGAGTGCTTCTAGAAATTCCCATTTAAAGAGCATTTCCCCTTTTATAGCGCTTTGGCTGAGAATAAATTACACTATAGAAGGTGACCTGTGTATGCATTTCTTACTTATGACAGTGTGTGTGAAAGCCAGAGCAGCAAGGGCCAAGTCCTCGGTGTTAAATCTTCTACCTTTATTATTCTTATTATTGTCTGTAGCAAAGCAGGGTTCTTGCTGGACTCATATCCCTGTCTATAGCCACAGGCAAGTTGAAATTTTGAGAACAGCACTTGAGAAAATATACCATAGTTACTCCTTTGCTCCTGGGTTGGTTTATGTAAGGCCAACAGTGATGGCAGATGCTGAATCAAGAGCTATTGGGCAAAGCCAAGGTTATTCTTAAGGGCATCAAGGCAGTTATTGGACAAATCCCATCATGTCTTTGTCCACCTGATTAGCCCAGATGTTGTGTGTGCGTGCATGTGTGTGCTGCTTTTTCTGCTTTAAATGAATTGCAGGATTCTTTTGGAAGGGAAGCCAAGGGGAGAAGAAATCATAGAAGGGAAGAATCAGTTTGAGAGTAGAATGTGAAACTAGGGATTAGAAACCCCTTCATTTTATTTAATCATTTATTCCCTTAATTATTTATTCCATTAAATTATCTCTACGAAATGCACCATTTAGTGAAGTTTTGCCCAGTACTAGGTAGCACATTCACTGATGGTAAAAACATTGCTAAGTAAGATAACCTCAGTTGTTCCCCTGTTGCACTGTTGTTTGGTGCTGGAGTGTGACTTAGGTCTTTTATGTCACGAGCTGGTGAAGATGCTTTGTCATCTCACCCAACTCTGCTCTGAGTCACTCTATACTTCCAGCTACAAAAACTGACAGCAATGTTGGGCACTCCAAAACCTGGAGCTGTGGTGCTTCTATCTATTAGGCATATGGTCTGGTAAATATACTTACAAAGCTTTTCAAGAAAGAACATTTGTAGTCAAGACATGTGGTCCCTGGAGACCTGCGATAGTGTATTTGATAGAAAAACTCTTGAAATGGCTCTGTTGGGGTTGAGTTTAGGGTCCTTCCTCTGCTTCCTACCAATAGAAAGGGATAAATTAATTGGCTAAAAAGAAATAAAATTAAGTGCTATGACTTTAGCTTTTAAGGGAAATAAAAAATCCATTTTCCTTAAAATAAAAAAAAGAGGGCATCTGTCTTTGATTGTTCAATGCCGACTTAATGCTAATACCCACCTCACACTCAAAGTGACCCTGGCAGATGTCTGATGATGAATCTGCTTTGAAATTCATCCCAGCAAGTAAAGTCTGCGAGACGAATCCAAGACTTTAGCATGTAGGAGATAGCTTCAGATAAACCCAAACCCTGTTTGCACAATTGCACTTGCACCCAGGTTTCCATGAGCTACTTATAAAAAATATGAGTGATCGAGAACTGAAACTTCTCCAGTGCCAGCTTCTCCTCAGTTTTTCCACAGGGAGCAGTATAAACTGTGCCCTTAACTGAGGGTTTCATGCAATTAAAAGTGATATTGAATTTAGGAAGACAGTACCTAAGTATCTTTCCCTTTATAACTCAGTTTGCAAATCTTTTTTTATTTTGCTAAATTTAATATAAATTGAAAGATGATTTTTAATGTAACAAAAAGGACTAGGAAAGATAGGTTGTGTGCAGTCACACAGGAATATATGCAGCTATATAAGTCAGTAATACTAATAGCATAATGAGCTCATAGTAAGCATTTCTATAGAATTTTCACATTTCAAGAAAATCTTTTGTATTTTTTTCGAATTCAACTTTGGTACTTTATGATATAGAAAGGAAGTAGAGACTTATTGTTTCCCCAGTTTGGGGGTAAAAAATGAGACCCGGATATATTAACTAATTTTCCTAATGTTATATATCTATTGTAACCATAACCTATCTCTGGTTCTCTTTCCACGAAACACCCTAGTATATCAAAGTCAGAAAATAAATGGCAAATAAATTAGATTGACTTTGGGATGTAAGGCAAGGCTGAGTTCAATATAAATGGGTAGAGATTCCCTCTGTATGGCCCCATAACTCTTCCCTGGTTCAGGTTAACAGTGGAGTCATACAGGGACAGCAATAAGAGTGCCAGAATCAGCTCAACTCAGGTGGACTTCATCTTCAGCTTAATCACTGTTACGTTTAGTCAATTACTTCTCTTCTCCATGTCTCAATATCCTCAAATGTAAGATGGGAAAAATAATAGCATTTCCCTCCAAAGCTTTTTGCAAAGACTTACTAATTGAGGCAAGTAAAGCATTTAGCACCGTGCCTGGCACACTGCAAGCTCTCTACAAATGTTAGCAGTTACCATTATCACAGATACATATATTGCATTCTTGTAAATGAAAGAAATCTTTCCACATCCACACATTGTCTCTGGAATTTGCTCTGATGGGAAGGGTGCTTTCTTAGAAATGTGAACCATAATATGACTTTAAAAAAAAGAAAAAGAAAAAGAATTTGAAATCCAGGATAGATAAGCTTTTGGCTTTGCAAAGTACTATAGCAACTTTTAAAATACACACATATGGTTCTGGAGCATGGTAGGCATTCCGCTTTAGTAAGTAAAAATGTATTTCATAATGAAGTAACAAGGATTTGAATTCTTTCTTAGAAATGGAGATAGAAAGAGGAGGGATAATGGGGGAGAAAATAGGAGAAAAAGAAAGATAAGAGAAGGATCCAATCAGACAATTAGAATCTTCTGTAATTTATTGGTGGGTAGGAGACTAAAAAGAACAAAAATCAATAAAAATTGTACCATATTAGAAAAGACTGAGGTACTTTAGGATGGTGATTTTTGAGATTGTTATCTTTTAGGCTGTTTGCAAGCCTCTTTCAGCAAAAGTCTGTTTCTTGAATCAACCGTGTGTTAGTGATGCATTGAGCAAAACAGGGAGGAACATGGTTAATGGTGTAAGTAGTGGAAGGAAAGAGGGAGCAGCACTGGAGTCTTTGCAACAATTAAGAAGTGAAATTCACTGGGACCAGGAGCCACATGCATGTGAGCTCACCTGAGAAAGCTTTGACTGTCCAGAGTGCACAGGATGCAAAATTTATTGGAAATAATGACTCCAGAAAGCTAGAAGAGGTGGGGACATACAAATCACACACACGTTGAAAAGATACAACATATATAGATATTTTCATGCAAATACATGTTTATGTCTATTGTTTTAAACTCAGTATGCCCAATTCATGTATCCTTTGCTGTGCCAATTTAAGGAGGCAGAAATATTAGGAGGCAGAAAACGTATTTGTTTCCCAAAGTTGTTTGGCCCCTTTGGATTTAAAGGAACATAATGACTAGAATTTCACATTGATTTCCAGACTTTATATTACTCTTCTTTGCTACTACATAAACCTTTCCCTAAGCTGTGTTTTGTGACTTTTTTTTTTTTTTCCAGGGTATTGTGAGGGTACAAACACTACAGTTACACTTTATGTCTTTGCCTCACCCAAGTGCGGGTTAAAGGCATGCCCTTCCCCCCGCCCCCCTTAGTGCTCCCCGTGTCCTTTAGTTGTTGATTTGTCCCCCATCCCCCTAATCCCTAGAGAGTATTTCTGCCATGTGATCAACCTAGTGTTGATCAGTTAGAACCAGTTTGATGGCAAGTACAAGTGGATCCCGTTCTTCTGCTCTTGTGGTGCTTCACTTTGGATAATGGGCTTAATTTTAATCCAGGAAAGTGTAAGAGGTGCTAGATCACTGGCGTTTCTTATGATTGAGTAATATTCCATTGTAAATATATACCAAATTTTATTAATCCACTGTTTTGTGACTTTTAAAGAGCAAGTGGCAGCCAGACGCAGTGGCTCACACTTGCAATCCTAGCACTTTGAGAGGCCAAGGCAGGAGGATTCTTGAGGCCAGAAGTTCAAGACCAAACTGAGCAAGAGTGACCCCATCTCCACAAAAAAAATAGAAAAATTAGCCAGAAGCGATGGCACATGCTTGTAGTGCCACTATTAGCACTAGCTACTCAGGATTCTGAGGCAGGAGGATTACCTGAGCCCAGGAGTTTGAGGTTTCAGTGAGCTATGATGATGTCCTCTAGCCAGGGCCACAGAGAGAGACCCTGTGTCAATGGAGTGATCCAGATGAGAAAGGATCAAGCCTTAGCATCTCCCCTGCCAATCTTTCTGCGTTACTAATCCCTAGTCAGATCTCTAACTGGGCTTCCACTGTAGCTACCAACACACCTGGTTTCTAGAGACTTCTGATTCCTCACACGCTAATAACTAAAGACCCTACAGAGGCTACTGCAAAATGCTAATCTCGTTTATATTAAATCATGACGACCTGGTAGTGTTTTAGAGGTCAAAGTTACAGTTTTTATTATTCAGACTTATTCTATAAGATGTTATCAGCCAAGTGCCTAAATTGTTTGAATCTAGGAACCATGGAATAGTTCATACTACTGATACTATTACTATTATTATTATAAAATGAAAATGTATTTTGCTAATTGCTAGCACTAATTAAACCCACAGTCTGTGTCAGATATTTTACTAAGAACATAGTAAGAATTAATTCTCACCATCACCTCGTGAGATATAAACTAATATTTTCCCCATTTTAGGGATGAGGAAACTAAGGCTAACAGGTGCGAAATTACTTTCTTGAGGCTTTCTCATGGGGAAGTGGCAAAATCCAATTCAGAAGGTGCAGAGTGAAGTTGAACAGCAATGTCACCTGTCAATTCAATGCCACTGTCTGCTTGCAGCAGTTTCTTCCAGAGAGAAAGTAATACCTTCATTCCTGGGACCAGAATGTAGTAACTTGTGCCTCTAATCTTGCCTCAGATCAGAAAAGAGGGAGGAGATGGGCACTGAAAAGCCCCACATGAGATTCCATTCATCTGATATGCCACTCTGGCTGCCAGTATGTGCCACTTCACATCAGGCAGAAAGTGAAGCTGAATTAAATCCAATTGTCAAGACACCCAGATTTGCAGCAAGTAGAGATGCTCTTTACTCTTTATGTGGAAGCTCTGATTGAAAAGACAAAAAGAATTTACTCAGTCACTCTACACTGCTACTCTGGTAATTCCAGAGTTTCTGACTTGCTTCTCCCCCTTTTCTGTCCCCTTTCTTTCGCATGCCAATGTGCATTGCTTTGTTTGGGATAAACCCTCCCGGCTAAGCGTCAATAATTGGATTACCCGCACACTGTGTGGGTAGTCAGCAGTTTATGAAGCTGAGCAAACAGGCAGGTGCTGGACCAGAAAGGGCACACTTTTCCAGGGTTGGCTCGGGATCCTCACAATGCTTTAAAGTTTGATGATCTGAAGCAGAAATGCCAGTGCAACCTGCAGGTGATAAAGAAGAACAGGTCAGCGCTGCCAGTCACTCAGGCAAAGGGACAGAGAACTGGAGGGCAAACATGCGTTTGGACCAGTTGTGGATTTTTGCCTGAATCTCTGTGAATAGCTAGTGAGATTAAGGTCAGGAGATTATGGAAATACTTTACCGGAGGCGAGACAAGTTCTCTTAGCAAAACTGGCTCAAAAGTAAATGCCCTGGTTTCAGTGACCTTGGTAAAATCTGAGGATGTACATAACTACTTGCCACAAGTCATTAACCAGCTATGTTGCTGAACTAAAAGAAGTAGAAGTAGGAGCCGTTCATCCTTAACCAAAACTTCTCTTTAGTGAGACAAAGTGAGAATTCTTGAAAAGCGATTGGCTTTTTTGAACAAAAATGTGAGGTGTGTCACTCCATTACCCCACGTGGAAACTCATAAAATTCCTAAAGTGGATTCCTGCTCTCCTGTCTAGATATCACTAGTGCTACCAAAACAGAAGCTAAGAAGGGCTTGGTTTATGCATCTCAGAAGGATTCATGATACCTCTCAAAGAAGCTTTCACATTGTATTATATAGTGATTATATGTTTTTCATTTTCCTTCATGAGACTATGAATTCTGATTATACACGAGTGTCTCATTCATCCCATTTCCCTGGCACCTGGTATCGTCTCATAGATTAGGTACTCAATAAATATTCTGTACTAAATGACATGAAAATAATCATTATTTGGACATCTTGTTGGTGGGGCTTTACATATGTAAGTTTCGATTATTGCAGCATCCATTCAAAATAGGAGTTATCTGCATTTTACCAAATGAGGAATTTTAAGCTAACACATTAAGCAAATTCCTGAAGGCTCATATAGCCTGTAAGAGGTAGATCAAAGTTACAGCTACAAGTTAGTCTGTGTTGCACAAATAGCTGTTATAAGTTCAGAAGGTCTGGAACCTTCCTTCGCCTTGTTAACCACTCTATTTGTAGCACCAGGAATACAATATTATATAAATATTTGGTGACCGAATAAAATAATTAGTGAATGAATAAATGTAGCTAATTATTTCAGGACAAACATCAAGAGTGAGAGTATCTTCATCATGGCTTGAATCTCAGTAGAAACCAATCAATGCAAAATTAATTAAAAAGGACATAGCATGGTAGACCATGGTTAGACAGTGTACATTTCCAAGGATGGCCTTGGTATTCATCAGGCAAGTGTGAGATCAGTCTTGATGGTAAATGCCAAAGTAAGTCAAATTCTGACATAGAGTCTACTGGCCCTCTCTGTCTTTCTCCCAAGGGAGAAGAATGCACAGATCTGTGTGTTTTCAGGTTTACCTTAGGGCTGGCATCCATCACTGCTTTTAGAGGGCTTAAGAAAAGAGACTGCAAAGGCACACCATCTCTTTTATTTTTCCTCCTGCCTGCCTGTGTTTTGCACTTTTCTAAGCTATTTTGTTCAAGGTGTGATAGATTCTAGTTTAAGTAACATACCATCATCAAGAGAGGGTATTCGACAAGCCATCCAAAGGGCCGTCCCTAAGTCCCACCATTCCCCCTCCGTCTTGTCACATATGAGAATGACTATGGAGGGCTTTATGCTTCTGTGCCTTTGGGCTTCACAATCAGCACTCAAGTGTACATTCTCAATTTAGGATCTGTCCAGTATTATCAAAACTCACCAACCCTGACAGAATATGGCTTATACTCATGGTCGAAGTTTATTTTAAGTCAAGGAGTATAAATAGAAAATCGACAGGAAGAGAGTCAAGATTTTCTTTCTTTTTTTATTGGAGGCTCAGCACTCTGAGAACAATCAATGTTTGATAAACAGAGATAGCAGTGGGAAAACAATCAAATAATGGAGATAAATCCAGTCATCAACACACAACCATATTAAATTACTCACTTTATTTGTCCCGTCCTAGGAATGTTCAAGTAAACTTTGGGCTTATACGCAAGAGAGATTATTGACAAGTAATAGGAATCAATCGGGAGAGGCTTTTTTCCTTTCGTATTTCTCCATTAGTGAATTAGAAACACTGTCAGTTGCATAACCCCTAACCATTCCCCTGGATTCCTTACTAATATCCTGATTTTATTTATTACAGCAATGTATTTAGCCCCAATATGCCTTGCAGCTAGGCATACCATTAGATATTCAATGAGAAGAACTAGAGCTTTCTGGGAAATCTCTTGCTTTTCTAATGGAGAGATTCAGGCATAGCTGGCACCTACCTTCTCTTTTACTTACTTTGAACATGGACATGATGTCTGAGGTTGTGATAACGAGGAGACAAGCATGAGAGGGACACCCAACATAGTAAACATGGCAGAAATGACATGTTTGGGTCCCAGATGACATTACTGAATGTTTGAATCTAACACCTGTGAATGTTTACCTTTTATTATTTTGGGATAGACAAACAAATAAGCAAAATAGAAAAACAAAAAACCTGTTTGCTTAAGCTGTACTTTTCCTGTTACTTGCAGTATAATACAAACCAAATGGTACAATTCCTGATAATAACACTGGACTTAAAACAGTTGATAATGTAATTCCTTAAAAGGGCATGTGGATATGAATATCGGTTCACAAGTTCAGGCATGCAAAGAGTATAACTTTTTTTTTTTTATTTCACTAAGAGGCGAGATTAAAAAAAAAAATTAACTCTGTCTTTCCCAATTTTCCTTCCAATTAAGTTTATCACACAGCTATGAAGCCCTATGCTGTGCTGAGGCATGAGTGAAACAGTAAGAGAAGCTCCATTAGGCCCAGTCATTGCTTCACTCAGGTTGAATGAAAATTGTGCCTGTTGACACGACCCCTTTAAGTCTAGGAGAGTTCTGCTTTCTTGAGTACCCAGGGTCTACCAATTTTTGCAAAGTTGCCTATGATTCTATTTGCCCAACCGTATACCACAGTTATTCCTTTTGAGAGTCTTAACATCTCCCTGGTGGTGCTTCTAAGATACAAGATGTCCAGTGCAGGTTCTATTTTTGCACTTGAAACCCACAGGTCTCTATTGCTATCTGCCTCCTACTCTCCCCAGCTTACTTCTTTCTCTCCTTTCCCCTTTCTATACCAGGGAAGATGTTCCTAGTTGGTGAAAATTCTTCTCCTCTTCTGTATCATCAAGGGGCTCTGTGTGTGTTTAGGAATCCCATTCTATATGGATCCAAATCCATCCTCTTCTTTCCATCTTGAAGGCCAACATACCAGACCAGGCCAAGATTCTCTCTTATCTGAATTGCTACAATAATCTCTCCATCTAATAATTTCTAGATTTAACTTCTAAAATACTGTCATCATATTGAAACCAGAGTGCCCTATCGAAAACACAAGTCTGAAAATACCATGTGCTTACACAATTCTCCTAAAAATTGTTCTTATGCTTCTTAAGGTAAAGTCTTGATGTCTTCAGAGGATTGGCAAGGCCTAGCTCACCACCTACCATCTATCTTCTTATCCCTAATCCCTACTCTTCAGAATTCCAGTCTTTGCACAGAGCACTTCCTCCTAGATGCCCCCAAGCCTCTATAGCCCTTCTCACTTGCTATTTCCTCTTTTGTCATTTTAATCCTATTCAGCTTCCTACTTTTTTCTATCTCAGCTGGGAATTGACCTCAGCTGAAAACTGGCATTGTCTGTTGCCTCTGCAGCATCCATCCATCCCAGCCCCCACCCTGACTCCTACCTTTCAGAACACTGCTTTTTTCAGGTGTCCACCTTGCCCTCTGTAGAGCCTATGTGCCTCAGTAGAGGACCCCTCTATAATTTTACAGACTGTTCCAGTCATTTATTTACCAATAAAAGTAAATAAATGAAAGGACAACACTACAACCAAGAAGAGGGCACAGACAAATGAGTGTGCAAGGAAGAAATGGAATAGCAGCCACTGAGTTAAGCTAACTCTGAACTCTACGTGCATATTCGACTTCTAATTATATGATCTGTGTTAGTTTCCCATGACTACATTAACAAATTACCACAAGTTGTTTGGCTTAAAACAATGCAAATTTGTTTTCTCACAGTTCAGGAGGCCAGAAGTCCAAAATGAAGGTGTTCACAGGGTTAGTTCCTTCTGAGGGCTCTGGTTGAGAATCTGTTCTGTACCACTCTCTTGACTTCTGGTGGTTGCCTGCAATCTTTGTGGTTCCTGGCTTATAGCTACATCATTCCAATTTCTGCCTCCATCTTCACCTGGTATTATTCTTTCTATGTATGTGTCTCCTCTGTGTCTATCTCCAAATTGTTCTTTCCTTATAAAAGACATTGGTCACAAGGGATGAGGGCCCACCCTAATCCAGGATGACCTCATTTTAACTTGATTGCATCTATAAAACCCTAGTACCAAATAAGGTTTATAAGTACAGAGGTTAGGACTTCAACATATATTTTTGAGAAACAATTCAACCCACGTGAGCCCATATATTTCTTAGTTTTTAAAACACATCGCGCCATGGTTTCTATTAATTACCGCAGAAGGTATCCTAATCAATACTCCCTCATCCTGCCTTCCAAATTGAGTGTTTTTCTTTATATGCTCTTACAAAACTTGGGTTTTGCCACCATAGTACTTAATTCTTTGTGTACTGGTTGTTTTTGTGTTTTCTCGTTAGTATTTGCATGCATGCAGTTAGGTAATCCCTTTTGCCTGTCTCAATCACAATTCTTTCTGTGACACCTAGTAGGAAAGCTGACATATATTTTGTGATCTATAAATATTTTTGAATTAATAAGTTAAATAGAATTTGAGAAATATATAAATGTAAGAAATACTTTTAAATCATCCAAAATACCACTACCCATGTGAAAATACTATTAATATATTTGTGTAAATCCTTCTAGCACTTTTAGACAAAGGCTTTCCATTCCATAATTGTCATACTGATTATAAAATTGTGTGCCTTGTTTTACAGTATAGAACAAACATTTTTTATGTTATCGCAGGCAAGCTTTTTAAATTCCATTGAGTGATTGTCCAAGAATGTACTTAAACATTTTATGAAGGTGGGGCATTTAGTATATTCCTGTCCTTTCCAAGATTTTCTTAAATTTTTCATTTCTTACACATAAATATTTTTCTAATATGCAGGAATCTTTCATTAGCACCACTTTATAACATGACTTAGTTAATTTAAATTTTAAGGCCCTTAAAGAAATTAGAAATTCAGAGAAAGGAGAGGTCTGTTTTATGGACTGGAAAATCAAGAAGATTCCCATGAAGCTGAAGGAAAAGAAGGAATATTAGGGAGTAAGCCAAACACAGATTCTCAAGAAAGACTGAGCATGGTGAATGAGAGCCTACATTCCCTCCTCAGAGCCTAGTTTCTCACTGTGGATTGTGACTTTCTTTATTTGTGCAGACACTGTCCACACTCAGTGGATCTCTGTTTTTGTTGTTGTTGTTTTGTTTTGTTTTGTGTTTGAGACAGAGTCTCGTTCTGTTGCCCCAGGTAGAGTGCAGTGGCATCATCATAGCTCATGGCACCTTCAAACTCCCGGGCTGGGCTCAGGTGATTCTCCTGCCTCAACCTCCTGAGTAGGTGGGACTACAGGGGTGCACCCCCACGCCAAGCTAATATTTTTTCTATTTTTTTTAGAAGAGATGAGGTCTCACTCTTGCTCAGGCTGGTCTTGAACTTATGTGCTGAAGCGATCCCCCCACCTCCACCTCCCAGAATGCTAGGATTACAGGCATGAGCTACCATGAACGGCAGGATCTCTGGCTTTTATCTGACTCCCAAGAAATCAGGAAGAGACAAATTCAAGAGTAAGAAATAAGTGCAGAATGTATTTCAGTTTTTTCTTCCTGCCATCCCATCATTTGATGCATTTACAATAACAAACATATTTAGCTTGAGGACACATTCAGAAGTAACCTACAAATTAGTCCTAAAAGTACTATCCTAAACAAGGGAACTTTGGTAAAAAGAATGCATAGACTGACCTTTAACTTCTTACAATAAACATATAGTTTTTAAGTGGATTGAATACAAAGCCATGGAGTTCAGGACTTTTCTCTTAGAAAGGCTGGAAAACAAGAACAAAAGCCTCATTTGGTAGCATTATTCCTAAATATTTTGTATGCTTGCATTTTCAACCAAATTCTAAGCTCTTCACCTGCAGAGTAGCCATGACTGTCAAGGAGCACCACAGTGAAATGAATTCAGTACTCTGGGTTGGCAAGTGGTACCAGTCCCAGCTCTGCTGCTTCCCTGCTTTGTGATTTAGAACAAAACACTGTGCAACTTTCTCCCTAGGATTTAGCTCCCACATTCACAGACATGATAATTCTTTAGCTGCATTGTCTTTATGAGAGTATTTGATTTTTAGCAATGCATAATGTAAAGTTAGGGAACTAATCTAAATTTGTTAAATATTGATTTTATCCTGGCAGTAACATAATAAACCATAGTCTCAAAGAGTTAATTTTAAAAAGTAAACTTCATTTAATATACTGAAGTAGCCTGGGTTCTTGTTAATCAGATAAATAAAAGCTGAAATTATTTATAAGAAAAAAATTCAGCATCCTTGAAAGTTTTCCATGGATAATCCTTAAATAAAGGTTTTTCTGAAATCCACTTATTTCTTCCACACTGGAAACAATTTGGACCCAACTATATATGACCACAGTGCATCTGTCAGAAGTAAAATGTTAAGGAAGATTTTGCAAATATGTCTTACATATATAGTAGAAATTAAAAGGCAGCTGGCATCATAGCAATTGAGAATAAAAAGAAAAGCAGTGGCATTTGGAGTATTCAATAAACTCTCCTACCCATTCATTCACAGTCTGAGTGATTTTGCTGTACTGAATTGAAACATTTGAACAGAAGATTTTTATTCTGCCTTCAGGCCTTTGAAAGAAATGGACTCCAGCATTGCTGTTCCAAAAAAAGAGGGAGCCTGGAATGGTTGCTGTATTTCCAAGAGCCTGCATTGGCAGATGGCATCCTATGTCTATGTTGCCACATTCTTTTAGTTCTTTCCTGTTTAGGCTCTCATTCAATGATGGGAGTTAAAGAATGGATTGCTATAAATGAGTTTAACATATCTGTTGAGTGATGCTAGTAACACTTTACAGATATTAAAGTTCAAATAACAGGGCCCTGGGTATACCAAATGTCATAAAACTTACTAGAAGTTTGATAATTATTACAAGTAGCTGATTATGATTATAACACATTGGGCAAATGTTAATGTCCACTATTATATAAGTCATCAGGTAATACTAGATACGTTTATTAAGGTATTAATAGTAGGGAGAAAAGGTACCTGTCAGCCGTTAACTGCCCTGCATCTGCTGTTGTTCAGCCAGCTGCCACACTCTATTCCCTCACTAAGCCAAATTCCTTCCCCCGCCACCCCCCTCTGTCTTCCCGGAAAAGTTTCATCAGTGTGATGAACAGCGCCAAGGTCAGCCTTTGGAGGAAATAGGGAGACCTGAGTTCTAATTGGAAAACCAGTACTTCCAAGTAGTGTGGCTGTGAACAAGTCCTTCAACACTTCTGAACCTCAGTCTTCTCATAGGTAAAATGGCATTTCACATGGTTTCTGTGAGGCTTAAATGAAGCAGTACATGTGGAACATCATTGCAGTATCTCAGCAGGCTCAGTCACAAGCCAGGTCATGTGAGCAATGATGATCTTACACAGGACAAATTCAATAAGGTATCTTTGAATTCATCATTTTGTGACTTCATCTTTTATATAAAATTGGGACAGAAGTGAAATTCATTAGAATGGAATGGGACACATTTTGAGTCACTGGGGCTTGGAACTGGATCTACACATTTGTAGGAATAGAAGAATAGCCAATCAAGGAAGAAGGCTAATTGTTAATGACAATGGAAGAATTGCTAACTGTACTTCTCCAGAGGCAGTCTGGATTCCTCTCATTCGCTTATTTAATCTGCAGTTTGCTTCTGTATCATACCAACTTGCTGTAGGATAGCTCATCTTAAATAAAAAACAAAATTTTAAAAAATCAAAGCAAAGCAAGCAAAGTAAAGCAAAAGCCCACTTGATCCTACATCCCTTAGAAATACTACCTACTTTCTTCTCTTTATAAAAAATTCTTCAACAGAATTATAAATACTCTCTGGTTCCCTTCCTCATCTTTTACCTTTAATTAAGCTTTCACTCTAACCACTCCAGTAAGCAGGGCAGAGTCCATCAAGAAGGGGATGACATGACTAGAATTGTGCTGATCCTCAGACTTTAATTTTGGAAATAGGAACTACTGGTGACATAGTCAGATTCAAATTAAATGTTCTGTTTGCTATTGGTAAAAGGAGACAAATATTCTGGACAATTTGCCTTATGTTTACTTTAAACACTCTCTCATATAATATTTCTCTATATATCAAACTGTGCTTAATAATAATAGGAAACTAATTGTTGTAAAATATACAAGCAATGTATTCAGGACTGAATGCATGGCTTATGTATCAAGATTCAAGCTGATAATCCCCAAATTGCCACATGTTCTTCCAATGCTTCCCCCAACCAATCATGCAATCATAGGCCAACAAGCAGCAGGAAGAAAAATGAAAATTTAGTTATATTGATATTCACTGTAGTATAATTTCGGTATCAAGTAGCAAAGAATTGATCAATTGATGCAATAAGTACAAATTAGCTATTCTAGCAACCTACATCTTATCCTGGGGGAATCAAGATATTGGAGATAAATGCTCACTTAGTAAAGATGTACCTCTGTGTCCAAGATCAGATGAAATGTAAAGGTGACTGATTCATTTTCCCACAATTGATTATCAATTAGCAGCTCACACCAGTTTAAATTCCTGGAAATAGAGAAAGAAGGCATGTACAGAGCCACCAGGTGAACAGCTTTGCCTATTGCACAATATTCTATGAATAATTAAAGTGTTAGAAGGTCTGAAAAATGTAGATCATGTGAAATGACAGTAGAGCTGTTGAGGAAACTGTCACATTGCTTGCTGTTTATATACAAGATCAGAGATAGAATCGTGTGTCCTATATTTGAAAGAATGCAGGATTCTGCAACTTAGCATTTTGAATAGCTTGGACCCATATATACTGAATTAAGCCTAGAATGAAATAGCCCAACTGTCATTTACTTTGAGCCAGAGATTTTGGAAATGGGGACTAGCATTTAGCTTTGAGAATGTACTTCAAAACCATACTACCAGCTGCTTACTTGTGTCTATCCCAGGCACTTCCATCACTCCCCTCTTAACAAGACAGAGGATGAGGAAGCGGAGAAGCAAAGGTGTCAGCACAAACTGGGCTGTGACACTAGGCATGATTTTTTTCCCCACCAGATGATCCCTGGCCTGGAAGGATGCAACCAAAGGATTCAAATCCTCTCTTTGAACTTTCCCAGGTGACTAACAGGCATTTCTCATTTGGAATTTTAAAACCATAGACTTGTCTGAACTTCCAGACTCCTTCGACGTAGACTTAATGGAACATGGGAATGAAAAATTGCAGGCAATTTTCCTGCATTATGGAGCTAGAAGACCACTCCATCTCTGCCTAAAAACCAGTCTACATGGAGCTTCCAGCTTAGCCCAGTAGGGGGATATAAAGAGAGCAGGAACTGCCAGGGCAAAGGGAGAAATTTAACACAGAAGAGAGAATTCTTCTGCCTTTTAATTTCCTGAAAATGTATCCTATTTTTTTCAATACTTATAACACCTATTTTTGTGCTACACAAGAGTCTTTCCAGTGTTAAAATACACAGCTTTTAAAATATTAATTAAAGAGTTTTTTCCAGTATTGGGAAAATTAGAAAAAACTGCTAAGCCTTATATATGTGACCTCAAATTTTGGGTTTTTTAATACAGAAGAGGAGTGAAGAGAGACCAGCAAGATTAGGTGTCTTCCTACCTGCAATGGACTGAATTGTGTCCCTTTAAAATTAACGTGTTTTAAAGGGACACAACCCACAATGGGACTGTATTTGGAGACAGGTCCTATATGGAGGGAATTAAGATTAAATGAAGTATAAGTATGGAACCCTGATCTGATAGGATTAGTGTCCTTATGATAAGAGACACCAGATAGTTTGTTTCCTGTCTTTCTGCCACATGAAGACACACTCAGAAGGAGGTTGTCTGCAAGTCAGGAAGAAAGCCCTCCCCCAGAAACCAAATCCGCTGGCACTTCCCAGCCTCCAGAACTGTGAGAAAATAAATTTCTGTTGTTTTAGCCAAAGCCACTCAGTTCATGGTATTTTGTTATAGCATCCTGAACAGCTACAATATCCTCTCTCACCTTTCACTATCAACAAATACTGTTTCTTTGCTGGTTAAGATGTTCACTAATACTTCCATACGTTTCTGTTAGCTCATCTTGATTGGCCTTCCTCATAAGTCTTTCGAACTATAATCTGTAATCAGCATTTGCTCCAATCTATATTTCTTCTCATCTATCTGCCCTTAGATTCCCAGACACTTAAAGATATGAAGACAAACTGGCAGAGTGTTACTGTCATTGAATTTGAAATTTTTTTTCAAGCAAAAATCTAAGGCAGGCCCTTTGCTTCTCAAAGATCTACAATTGTGTAGAAATATTCGAAATCACCCTGACATGCAAAGTTTGTCCAATCTGTCTTCAGCCTGCCTTTTCATATGTCCAATGTTTCTCTCCATCCCACAACCACATACTTTCCAGTCTAGTAACATTTGTTTCCTTACCTCCATCTCTTTACTCAATTGCCTCCTTTGCTATCAATGTTCTTGACATCACTACAGATCCAATATTCTGTATTCTTTTTCTTTCCAAATTGATCATAAAACTTTGGATAGAAGGGACCATCAACTTTAAACAGGCATACAAATAGAGCTGTTCCACCAGTTGTAATAAAGACACTGGTACAAGAAACCCTTATACACAGGACACATGTACACATACCTGTGTATAAAAGAATACCTACATAAATTGGAAAGAAAAAGGAGAAGGAGGACGCAATTTAAGTCAGAAAAAAGACTCTCTTCTCCCGAATCCTTTCTTCCATGATGACAAAGAAAAGAAGGAACAACAGTCATGTCAAAAAGGGTCACGGCCAGATGCAGCCTATTAGCTGCACATCTGTGCCCAGTGTGTGCCCAAGGGCAAGGCCATTCAGAAATTCACATAATAGAGTCCGCAGCCATCAAGGACATTTCTGAAGCTCGCATCCTCGATGCTTGTGCCCTTCCCAAGCTGTATGTGCATCTACATTACTGCATGAGTGATGCCATTCACAGCAAGGTAATCAGGAATCATTCTTATGAAGACCGGAAGGATCAAACACTGTCACCCAATTTAGACCCAGTGTACTGTCCTCCGACCTCCACCAAAGCCACGTAAGGAGCTGAGTCTTTAAAGACTGAAGAAAAACTACCCTCTGGAAAAAAAAAAATTACATGGAAATTATACTTAAAATAAAAAAGACTCTTAGCTATAGCAGACCAAAGATTTTAACTATTTGCTTATGAAGATGTGGCAATACCATTAAAACACCATAGGAAATGAATATCAAAATATTATTGTACCATAATTATAAAAGTAGCTATACTGAAAGCTGTATATAATTCAAATTTCATGGTATAGTTTTACATCATTCTGGGAAAAAAAGTCCCATGAAGTTACAAATTAAACAAACAAAATAAAAGACCCTTTCAAGTATTTGTATTGGTAGATTTTTAGACCCAAATAAATCATGCATGACAATTTTAGTAAACATATTGACATCTTGAGTGGGCAGATAAGAGAAAAAACATGTTTTATGCAATACTAGATTGTTCTTATAACAAGAGACAGTTAAGAAATGTCCCTTCTTATTCCTACTGGGGTAGCGGCACTTTCTTCCTGTACCGTAGCACAGCCTAAAGTTGTGGGTTTAGGGGGTCCCCATGTTGGAAGTTTGCAGATCAGAATAAAGAAAGCATATTCTCAAGCTGCCAAAGTGCTCTGAGTGCACTCAGATGAAATTAGAGTCCTCAGTGAACATCAGAGCTAGAAGGAGGTAACCTGAATACTGGCCATCAGAAGGGTATACAGGGACCTTGAAGAGAGCAGCTCTTCATCTTCTAGAAAGAACAGAGCAGCTCTTCATCTTCTAGAAAGAAAATCCCATGAGATAATATCTCTCTTTTTATTATTTTAGGGAATGGGTGGGGGCTTTGATTGGTTTCCCCTCTTAGCAGTGTAGTTCACTGATATATACTTGGGTTTTTTTTTTTTTTTTTTTTTTTTTTTTGGTAAGAGCACTTGCCAACCACAAAAAAGGAAAATAATTAATCTGCCAGATAATTTAATTTTATAGACCCAGTCATCCATTTTTCTTCTTTTCTAATGAGGCTGTGTATTAATGTTTTTCCTAGTGACCACAAGAGCCAGGCATCTACCTTCAGGGATGTATAGTGCAAACATTTCATAGATTGCCAGTGTCATTTCAGATAGTGATGGCATTTGATAAAATTTGCCACTGAATTGACAAACTACCTTTTGTAATTAAAACTAACCAATATGCAATATGAATTCTTAACCAGACTTATGATCTTACTGTTATTGTGATGGGAACAAAAAAACCCTTCAGTCACTTCCAGCTAATGAAATCTGTTTAATTCCTTTGACAATTTCCTACATCTACATCCATAACTTCAAATCGACACAGTGTCTTCCATGTCTTCTATGCAGCAAACACACTCACTAATGGAAAAAAAATTCACTTTGGCCTTGCATCTGATCTTATTAGGCTAGGCCTCTAAGGACACATTTAGCATTTATTATTAAGAAGAGAAGGATATATTTGGCCATTAATAAGCAAAGTAGAAGGAACAGGCAGGCATTTTTCCCCCCATTTGAGATTTTTTTTAAAAAAGCTACTCTAATAAAATAACAAAAAAATGAATTACAGCAGAATCTAATACTATTTCCCAAATGGTTGATCATACAAGCCAATTAAAACTAAGATGTGTTTGGCCAACACTTTGAGTTGTTTAACCAACTTTTTTTTGGAATGAAATACAATGAATGAAGGTGCTGTATCTTTCTCCTTTGGAGTGGCACACACATACCTTTTATAATGATTGGTAGTCACTCTGGGGATGACAGACTTATTTCTGCCCAGGCTGCCATCCTTACCTATAGTTTAAGTAGACTGTCACACAAGTGATATTTTCAAGGGAGTCCAAAAATCTTCCTTTTATAAAAATAAATAATAAATTCACTCATGATCATGGTGACTGAAATACCACTTTCCATCCAATAGACCAGTAATTCTTCATTTGTTCAGCAAACAGTATTGAGCACTTAGTATGTACCAAGCCTACTCTAGAATTAAAAAGCAAAACCAAGAACAAACAATAGACAGAGAAAGAACAGAGCTCTCACTTTGAAAGCATATTTAGTATGGGAAACGAGAAAATACAAATGATTAAAATATAGTTTTTAAAAAGGCTATGATACTCATAAGGGAGGAACAGAATTATAGTACCATTAAAGATTTTTTACTTCACATTTGTATTTTTTTTATTTCCAAGAGTCTTTTTTTTAAATTGATACTAACTCTTGGGAGAGGTAATGCATTATTGGATGGACATTTAGCATTTTAGTGCTTCTTATAAAAGAAATCCTTTTCTAATAGTAACTGGGAGATTTACATTTTAGTTTTGATTATTTTGTTAACTCTGGAAAAATGAGCAATTCACCTTGATGAGGATGCATGATTATATTCTAAGGAGTCTATAGGCATAAAAACACATATATGTGACTAGGTAACTGCAAAGTTCCCTTAAAGTTCTATAATTCTAGCAAATTGAAAATAAGAAGGATGACAAAATTACAGCAGAACATTCTTCAGAGTGAGGCAAGCTTGTTTTCTCTTCTCAACTTACTTCAAAATGAAATGTTGGCATAATTTTTAATTACTTTGACATTAATTCTTATCTTGTTGTGAAGATTTAGTAAGATTTATAAATATCTAGTGCAATGCCTGTTATTTATCATCAATTCACTGCCAAGCAGCATACACACACACACACACACACACACACACACACACACCCTTTACTCATCTCCTTCTTACAGGTATCTGAGATCACTTCACAGATAAGAGTCAAGATGGTGACTGTATGCACATATACTTTGTTGGAACAAGCTGGCATAGCTTTATGGAAAGCTTTGGAACATGAAGGGGGATTGTTCAAGGAAGATCTGGTCACTTGGTCAGCCAAGAATCACATCAAGTTAGGATGTAGTCCAGGTATGGGGAGAGACAGCAATGGAGCTTAGAAGATTTGTTAAAGGCATACCTTGTATTTTTGAAGTTTCTTTCACTTGATCCATAGGTGTATATTTATTCAATATCTTCTTTGTGACCATTGGCCCTCTAGGCATTAGAAGTAGATGATGCAAACAATTCCAAAAAAGATATGATTGTGGAATTTGACCATTTTATTAATGACTAGTAATAGGTTTTATATTCTTCTTGAACAGATTATCATACATAACAATCTAAGAAACAGTAAATTTTATTTGTACTTACACAACAAAGTAAGCATTAGATAAAAGTGCCACTGCAACATTAATTTTATATACAGAAAATTCTGCTGTATGCATGGCATCATTGTAGATGTGACTAAACATGTACACGTATATGCATAAATACATTTATGTACATATTTTTTATTTTTTTATTGAGATAAATATTACACAGTAAAGTACACTAATCAGTAAAGTATACTAATCTTAAACATACATTTTGGTAATTTTTCACATGCCTATACCCTGTGTAATTATCACTCAGATCAAGATATAAAATATTTCCAGTTTATTATAGAATTTTATCTCTTATTAGTTGTCTTCTTTTTCAATTTTAGGAGAGGCAACTTTATTTTTAGTCCTCTGTATTCCTCTATAGTAATAAAAATGTAAAATCCCTGAAATATTAAGGAAAAAACCTTCTCTTACTTAACAATACAAATTAGGAAACTACAGAAAACTCTATATTCTTTTCAAGCTCCATTCTTTAGAATTTTGTACAGTGTCATTTATAAAAACAGTAGAATAGAACTCTAGTGTTTGGATGAAAACCTTCCAGTTACTACATGTGATCCTAGACAAGTATTCTTTTTCTGTTTCAGTTTCCTAACCTATAAAATAATGAGATAATAATGCTTAGCCTATATACCTAACAGGAAAATTGTAACAATCAAATGAGAAAATGCACATGGTAATCCATTTTAAATTGCAAAGAACTATAAAAAGAATATTACAGTTTTATCAGATAAACCAGTTTGAAACATTTCAAATTGTCATGATATATTTCTGAAGGAAAGATAGTTCCTACTTTTTGATTGGGAAATAACTGATTTCTTAAAAATATAATCAACTATTTATACTTCATTTGCTCTTATTTGATTTAATTTTGGTAACAGATATCTTTCTTCTAAATTATTTCCCCTTGGGTATTTATGCTTTTCTGGCTTTTTAATTTTTTTTTCACTACAGGGGTGATTATCTGTGATATATTAGAAGGTCATTTCACTGTAGTAATAAGACCATCATTGTAAAGCCTAATTCAGAGGTACCTTTTGGAAAGAACCAGTAAGCATTTTGCAATCTATAGATAAAAGTTCTCTGTAATGCAAAGTTGATCATAAACTGCATTCTTTTAAACTCAAACTTTTAATCAGAAAACCTTTGAATGGTGAAAAATATTCCTTGATGCAAATGTCTCCAATGGTTATTTCATACAAAGTCCTGTTTGAATCTATACATGTTTACCTCCCATAGACAATTTAGAGACTTTTATTTTCAGGAAAATATTCCTGTCTTCACTTTTTCTATATATTGCATATGCTGAGGTAGAAGGATAAACTTTCCAGATAACTTAAATTTGCCTTTTGAAAATCTCCTGAATATAGAAAATAACACACATGTACTGAAAATCAATATCCAAATCAAACTATGTTGCTCTTTATTCAGATAGAATATTTCCAGTTTTCTTCTGAGAGAAAGTGTGAACAGGAGGTAGGAAGGTATGCTATTTTTGAGATCCAACTACTTCAGATAGCAAAGGTTCATTTTCATTTTATAGTGCATAAAAATAAACTGGATATTCATCCCCAATACTTTAATGAAAATCCTTCCCCATGGATATTATTTCACTGAGAAATCCATAATCCATATGTTTTGAACCAGTTGGCCAACGTAGCATTTAAAAGAAGCCTAATGAAAACTGTACAAAACAGTGAAAGCCTTCATGAACATTGCATTCTATGGAAGGAAAAATTCTCCATGCAGATGTGTCAGGTGACCTGAGTCTAAATGCTAACACTGTTACTTACTACTTATATAAAATTGGTCAAGCTACCAAAATTCTCCAAGGCTTACTTTTCTCCCATTGTATCAGTTAGGATACTTTCTTCTAGAAGTACCAGAACACCAATGAAAAGTGGCTCAAACAAAAGTGTTTCATATTTTTGTTTTCCGTAACAAAAAATCTGATGGAAGGAGCCTCAGAGTCAATTTGGCGCCCTTGTTTATCTTCATCATCGAGTACTTTGACTCTTCCCATCTCTCCGCTCCTCACCCTATCCTCATCGTGCCATCAGTGTCAAGCGCTGTGTTCACAAGATAGATACAGTAGCCTATGTATCACATTCTCACAGAAAAGCCAGGAATTATGGGTTGTACTTTCTTATTGGACATCTTTGTGATTTTATTTTTAATCAGGGAGGAGAATTATTCCTAGAATTCCAAAGGAAAGAACAGCATCACATGGCAATCACTAGCTACAAGAGGGCTAGGAATGAGTCTGCCATTGTCAGCCATTGTGGTCCAAAGTAAGCTCTGCCAGCAAGGGCAAAAGGGGAAAGATAACGGCTGTAGAAACACAACAAATGATATCTGTCTACCCAAAATGCCTTGTCTACAAAGCATAGTGGAGGCTCAAACAGATCACATGCTAAGTCATTTAGTCTAGTGTCTAGAGTAGAGAAAATATATCAAAATATATCCCCCATCCATTTGGGACTATGGAACTGAAATTACAAACTCATAGTCCAAAGATCAATTTGGGCACATAGATAGTGGTTTTAGAAAACCAAATTAAATCTGCATGTATTTTGTGGTGATCCAAGATTCAGTTTCAACTATCCACTAGTATATTATCTTATACCTGAGCCTATCGATGTGCATGTTATCTGCCTGAACTCTGAAGTCATTTATACTTGTGACCCACTATAATAATTTATCAATTATTTTGAAATAATTTATTATTATGAAAGAACAGAGGAAGAAGTAACATTCTTTTTAAACTTCAATTTTTTTATCTGTAAAATGTCAGTAGTAATACCACTTTCATGAAGTTCATCTGAAGAATATCTTAGATTGAGTTTTCTAGAGGCAGAGCCTGAGAGGCAGGTTCTTGTGCCAGAATTTGGTAGCAAGTGTGTTTTCAAAAGGGGAATGGAAAGCATGGATAAGAAAGAAAAATACAAGCTAAGCAAGGATATGTTCTCAACTTGAGATAAGCTTCATCCTTGGTCTGATCCCATGAGAAGCTTAGGAGCATGAAATATCCAGAGTTGGTCCCACTCTGAGGCAAGGTGGCTGGCTTTTGTAACCCTAGTCAGTCAGTCAATCATTGGCTGTGGGTGTGATGAGGGGTGAGGGTGAACAGCAAGCAGCATGTAACCTGCAGGATAAAGTGGCTACCATTTGATGGAGGACATGTCTCTCTTAGCTGGTAGCAGCCCACTCTCACAGCAACTGGGGTGGTACCTGGGTCAATAAAGGGGACATGGTTGAGGCATCAAAAGTGTCCACTACAAGAAATAAATATGACAATGCATATAGACATAAGTGTAGTATTTGAAAGATAAGAGGGCCGGGCGCGGTGGCTCACGCCTGTAATCTTAGCACTCTGGGAGGCCAAGGCGGGCGGATCGTTCTGAGCTCAGGAGTTCGAGACCAGCCTGAGCAAGAGTGAGACCCCATCTCTACCAAAAATAGAAAGAAATTAATTGGACAGCTAAAAATATATATAGAAAAAATTAGCCGGGCATGGTG
>RJWJ010014441.1:0-37938 GCA_004363605.1 Indri indri | reverse complement strand
GGTGCCACACCAGCGGGGCCGGCCCGGTGCTAGCAAGTCACTTCTGACCCGCTGCCGTCACGCCCCCGCACAGCACGATACGGACAGGCATCCCGGGTCTTCGAGCCGTGGTCAGAATCCACCCTTCCACTTTCACCGTGGTGACTCAGGGAATAAAAGTAAGTAATTTCTCCCAAAACAGAAGGGGCTGGGGAAGTCCCGGTGGAGATGCACGCTAGGATGTGTGCCTGCCAGGCCGATGGCCGGTAGCACGCGCCCCTCATCCCACCCACGTCTCAGCCCTCGAGGGTTCCACCGCTAGAGCCTGGGGGCCGCCATGGGACCAAAGGGGCAGCGGAAAATCAACAGTTGGCTTTAAAGACAAAAGGGTGGAAACCAGCACAGCTGAACTTCTTGTCCAAACGAACCAAACAAAATGCCATTTTAATGACAAACCGGCCTCTACTGAGGACAGACAGCGCATCAGGGCGGGCTCGAACACACACGCACGCCGTGGGTCAGGGTGGAAGGGGCAGCACGGGCGCGACCTGTTGCTCACAGACACCGGCTGGTCGGAGGACGGTCACCCCTCGACACATGTGCCCCCATGTCCCGTCACACTCCCTTCTCCACAGCGCAGTGAGGATGGGACCCCTGTCACCTTGCAGGGGGAAGAGAGCCTTGTCCACAAAGCCAGGAACAGGCCCACAGCGAAGCAACCAGAGATGCCAGAAGCCAATCCCGGGAGCGAGGTGGCCGTCCCACGGGGCCAGACCACATGAGAGCTCGGCTTGCCGAGGTGACAGTTCCAAAGGAAAGAGCTGAACGCACTGGGATGCGTGTTCAGGTGTGCCGGGGTGTGGCACGCATGCACCTGTTTCACACTTGGTTTTGCGCCTAGTAGAGTTACCGGGAACCCACTGTCCCAAGGTACCTTACAGCCAGTCCTGCTGAAAAGCAAATAAACCCCCACTAGGCATGTTTTGTAAATTTGGATTATTGTACCTCAGATCTGTTTAAAATAGGACCTATCTGAATTTGGCTGAAATGCACATGCACACAAAATACAGTTTAAGAGTCTGTGACCCCGAAGAGAAAACTGGTCACGAATTCCAATCCACTGTCTGGCTTTTCAGACGAAAAGGAAACAGGTGCAGGACGCTGCAAGGACAGAGGGCAGACGGTGGCCTGACTCCTGGGATGTCTCGGTTATTCCTGTCACCAGACATTGCTTCTCCTCAGCAAAGCCTCCGTGCCTAACCCTGCTAGCTGAGAGCAGGACTTATCGTGTGAATAGTAGAGGACTCAGGGGGCTGGAAATTCGGTTTGTCTCTGCAAACAGCTGCACGTGAACTTGACCGGAGTTCAGGGAGAAGCAGCCTTCAGGTAAACAGGCACCTTTCCCGGGTGGAAATCCCGCCCCTTTGTAAATCCAGTGCTGAGTGAGGGTAAGATTTCTCCTCTGACAGCGTGACGGACACGACAACAAAAACAGCCTGCCACTGCGGCAGAGCACGTGCCTCAGAGCACATCTGGGGCCACAGCTCGGTCCCTGAATACTCCCGCCCTGCGAGACCACCGGCACCCTCGGAAGTCAGTCTGTCCAGCACAGGGACGGGCGATGTCTCCGGAGTTAATGGTTTGGAGACTGCCAGAGCCCTGCAGATCGCCAAAAACAATGACTTGGTTCTGCATATGAGCACAGTTTCGCCCAGATTACTGCCTTCTAGATACCGTAAGCGAAGGATTGCTGACTTCGGGGAGTCTGATTCCTGCTCTCAGTTTCCCATGTCTGTGCTGTAACTTCGTCACGAGGCGTCCCTGCCGTGCCTGGAGTTTGCCCACAGTGTCCCGTGAGACAAGCTCATGTATCCCGTCCTAAATCCTTAACCACGAAACAAATAGGCCAGCCACTTGGCTTCTTGGCGACATGGGGATTCAAGGCCGTGTCCTCCCAGTTTTGTGGTCTCCCCACAAAAGAGCTGGGTCTCAGGACTTTTTCTGGAGACATGGCTGTTTTTCAAGACTATCAAGACAAATTCATCTATGTAAGGCAGTCTGTAGATAACTAGGTGGATAGAAATTAAGCGGTTTGCTCATTGAAACTTTAGTTTTATGAGTTTCTAGATACCTAGTCCCAACCACAGGACACTTGTCCACCAAAAATAAGTCATTGCACCAGTTATTCTTGGAAAGAGTCTTACCTAACACTTATGTTTTATGTGTTTGCTTATTTTTTTCATCTAATAGCGCTTGGTAAGAGATGTCAGATGTTTGAGAAAATTTCATGGGTCATAAACTGAACATTGAGGGAATCACATCCGTTAAGTTATATTATTTTCCTAACTCAGTTCATTGAGCTTTAAACCTTTATTGTCACGAACAATGTGGAAAACAACCAGTCACTCTGTTCTCAACCCCAGGATCCCTCGGTTCAGCCCCTAGAACTGCCGTGTTGCGCAGAAGCACCGTCGAGACGCCCCGAGCCACGCTGCTCTCTCCCTCCTCCCAGCAGTCGGAAGCGCTTGGCGCTGACTTTGAAATAGGATCCACTGTGTCACGAACAACAGAAGAAAGTTAGAGCAACTTGTGGTTGTATCTGCTTGCGTGCCAGGACAACAGCCACCAAAACAAACAAGTAGGTCACAAACACGATCAGAACAACACGTGCACGGCGTTGGTTCTATTTCTCTTCACTGGTCAAATCTCTTCTGTGTTTATCACCCCGCTACACGCAGTGCCACGCCTGCCCATGGCCACACGCAAGCCCTGGGATAGGAAGGGCACACTGTCCCTCTTTACAAATAAAAAACGCCGCTAGAGAAGTGGCTTTCCCAAGGTCGGGGGATCGGGAAGAACAGACCAGACCAGGCCTCTCCCCTGACCCCAGCTCCGCAAGGCAGTTCCAGGGAGCACGTCTGGGGAGTCCCGGCCTCCGTCACCCATCATGAAAAGCAAAATCGAAGAGTCATTATGTGGATAATTAGCTAACGAAGACTCCAGCAAAAACCTAGCTCTGTCACTGGGTTTCTCTTGGTCAAAACGGGCCTTGTGACCTTCACACCATGACTCAAAGCGCCAGGTAGGACCCAGGTAGCCAGCGCGCAGGGGAGAATGTCCTCCCGATCTAAACGGCAGGTGAAACCCCAGGGCTTGGGCCGTCCTGGCTAAAACCGTATTTAAAGACAGATTCGTAACTTAAACTGTTTTCCATTGGTGAGGCTTTGGGAACATCATTCAAAATTCATCCAGCGTCTCACAAGCATCTATTAAATACCTTCAGTATGCCTACAACAGTGCTAGGAGCTGGGGCGGTGGAGGGGGGGCAGCCTCCCCACGGGCATCCCCCTGCGTGGAAGATGAGAGCCGGCCCAGGACGCATGCGGCGCCGCAGCGCTCCACGGCTACCCGCACACCCACGCACGGAGCACCGACACCACCGCACGCACGAACCTGGAAACCGTCACCCGTGAGAGAAGCCAGGCACCAAGGAGCACCCATCCTGTCACTCCATTCATGGTGTCCCGAATGGAGCAGGCTGTGGAGCCAGGGAGGGAGCAGGGGAGAGGGTCATAGCTAAAGGTCATTTTCAGAGGTCATGAGAAGTTCTGAACTTGTGATCGTGGCACATGTCTGTGAATATGCTGAAAACCATTGACTTGTACAATTTAAATGTGTGAATGTGCGGTGAGCAAATTGTTTCTCAATAAAGCAGTTTTCTAAAACATTCTCATGGAGCCAGAAAACCTGTGCTGTGGGCTTCAGGGCTCCCACTAGCCAAGAACAGGCCCAGCCCCGGGCAGTCCCTGCCCCCACCCTCCCAAGAGGTGAGTCCCAGCCCCTCCAAAGCTCGCCATCCCCCACCCGCAAAGCATCGTCTAGCAGACGGCACTTTCCTGAAACTCAAGTTCTGCTTAACTGAGAACAGGGTGGAAAACTCACAGTGCACCTTCCAGTCTCTGGCATTCAGGATGCCACGTGCCACCAGTGGCCTCTGTCACCCCAGATGTTCCAGTCCTGGGCCCCTGCCCCTCAGAGGACAGGGTACAGGCATGGCTAGACTTCCTGGACAGCAGAACCAGAGACCGTTTGGTCTTTCAGGAGGAAGTGGAGCCTTCAGCATCCTCAGCCAGAAACACGCCTGTGTGTCCGAAGCCGCATGCTGTCTCGAGAGCAGCTTTCCGTGACGGGAGGGGCAGCCCACCAGCTGTCACCACCCAGCCCTGGGGCGGTCGGGTTCCCGGGGCACTGCCAAGGAATTCTGGCGGTGGACAAACAGCCTTGGGCTTCCAGCAGGTGTCTGTGGACAGCAGGTCAAAGAGACTCTTGAGGGAGCAGAACCGCCACGGCCGTGCCCACAAGAGGGTCCCCAGCACACTAAGATGCCAGGAGCCATGATGAGAAGAAATCATCATGCGATCAGCCAAGGCTTCAAATGTCTCAAGAACTTCAGCCAAGGCCTGTGTAGCTATTAATTACGGCTAAGACACATAGACGTTGGTACGAGTTTGCATAGAAAGCTGCTTTCATGTGTCATTGAGGAGACTGTCTGGGGGACCCTAGATACCTGCAAGGTCCCGAGCCCGCCACAGCAGCACATGTCTGTCGCCCCAGATACTCGGGAGGCTGAGGCGGGAGGACAGCTTGACGTCAGGAATTTGAGACCAACCTCAGCAACATAGCGAGACCCCAGTCTCTTAAAAAAAAAAATGTCTGCAAGGTCCAGAGTAGGTATTTTTAAAAATTACTTTGTAGCCTGAAGATGTAGCCTCTGGCAAGGAGAGAGCCATGGTGCGGCAGAGGGCGTGAGGCCCTGGCAGGCCGGGCGGCCCCTCCCCCAACTGTCATCATCCCTCTCTGGGCCACATGGGCTCACTTAGGTTTGGGATTTGAGACTCTCCACCCTGCCTACAAATCAGAGTCACCTGGAAGGTGATTACTGAGCCCCGCCCCACACAGATTAAATCATCACTTCTGGGAGGGAGGCTGGGTGGAGACATTTTTCTAGAACTTTCCAGATGATTCTAATGTGCAGAAAGTTGAGAACCCAGTGAGACTGGATGGTGCCTCGGATCCTTCTGGCTCCGACATTCTTTGTCCCTACTCTACCAGTCCAGAAGATTCTCTTCCCCCAAAACCCAAGGGAACGGGATCGGGCACTGTTGGCTCTAGGAGGTGCGGAGCCCGTCTCGGCAAAGTCGCAGAGCAGGACTGACCCACGGGGCCACCCAAAGGCACGTGGCATTGGCCACGCTGGGGGGTCTGGCCCCTTGTTCCTCAACAGGACAGCCTGGGCTGGGCGAACAGCTGCAGGGAGCACTGAGGCAGGAGAGCCGTGGGCAGGTCTCAGGGCTGGGGCAGGGCAGGGTCGGGAGGGGAACAGACGGAGAGCAAACTGTGGGAAAACAGCCCTGCAGGGCCTACTCCTCAGGGTCCGTGGGTGCCAGCTGAGGGCCGACGCCGTCCAGTCTCTCCTTGACCTGCAGGAGATGCTCTGCCCCAGGAGATCCCTCCCTATGCGCCACCCCCGCCCCAGCCCCCTCCAGCTCCCGCAGAGGACAACACGGAGCTCCAGCACTAGCTCTCTCCTTCCACCCAGCTCGGGGCCGGAGGGGGCCTTGCAGGGCACCCGCGCAGAGCTGAGGCTCGAGCACCAGCTCTCAGGGGAAATGGACTTGCAGGGAATTGAGGGCCAACCTCCCTCCAAAGGCCAGGAGTCCGTTAGGTTAACCACTTTGGAGGCAGGTGTCTTCACACAGCAGTGCGACACTTCTCTGCATGGACCAGTGGCCTCGCTCTCGGGCCTGGTTCATCCTTCAGGGGCCGGCAGCACCCCGCGCTCGGTGCGTGTGCCCCTCCACCTCTTCCCTTTGGTTGATGCCAGCCTCTAGGAATCTCTCCCTTTTCTTTGGAGGTTTTATTTCTAAAACTGCTAGGAGTTTGCAGCCAGATAACCAAGTGGGTTAGAAATTTCTCAAGAGCAAACAGCCTCAAACGCAGGCTACCGGATGCATTCTACGTAATAAAGCCGCCAGAGAACGTGGATTCTACACGGCAAACATGCGTTTGCAGAAGGATTCCTGAGTCTGCCCTCCGAATTCCATGGGTGGCGCACATTCTTTCACTCCCCGTCGGGGGAAGGTCGATGTGGAACCACAGAGTCGAAATGACCTGCTTAACCAAAAATGTGACTTTGCTTTTTTTGAGACAGTCTCTCTCCGTCGCCCTGGCTAGAGTGCCAGGCCTGAGTGCGTCAGCCTAGCTCACAGCAACCTCAAACTCCTGGGCTCATGCGATCCTCCTGCCTCAGTCTCCCAAGTAGCTGGACAGCAGGAATGAGCCACCATGCCCAGTTTTCTATTTTTTGTAGAGATGGGGTCTCACTCTTGCTCAAGCTGTTCTCGAATTCCAGACCTCAAGAGATCCTTCTGCCTCCGCCTCCTAGAGTGCAGGGATTATAGGTATGAGCCACCGCGCCTGGCCATGAAAATTTTTTTAAAAAAAGATTAGCACTGACAGTCCTAAGCGTCACTGGGCGTGGACTATCAGACCTGCAGGGGCAGGATTTGGAGATCTTCCACCTCGTTTTACATGTAGGAAAACTGTAGCCTGGAGAGGAAGTGACCTGCCCAAAGTCACATTCTGCTTCCCAGAGCACGCCTGCCCCTGAGACCGTCTGGGCCTGGCGCTCCTTCCATTAGACTCTCTCCTTGGCAAGCACCTGCCTTCTCCAAAGCGCCCGCCCTGCAGGGCTGGGAGGAAGGTGGCGAGCCCTTCGAGCAGCCCATCCTCTCTGTGTGAGTGTGGCGTCTGGGAGGTCTCAGGTGAGCAGTGGGGTCCCCGTGTGGTCTCTCCAGAGCTGGAAGGTCCAAGGCTATGACCACACCAGTATCCATGGCGACAGCCCCACCACGCTGGCATCCCAGAAACAAGCCTCTGGACTGGGGCTTCACCCGTCTCCCGACCACCGAGGTGGCAGCCAGGGAAGCAGGAGGACACACTGTGGGACGAACCCGCCCCTGCTCCGGCTCAACGGTTCTCTCTCCACCTCCCTGGGCTCAGTTGCTGCCTCTGTGGAATGGGACTGTCACCCGCTCCCAGTCCCCCCACCAGACTGCCAGGAAGGTTAAATTAGACGCAGGAGGTGCCTTGAGAAGTGGCGGGCACTACACAGCTTTGGGAGCACCGTCCACAGGGACCTCACCTCCTCCTGTGCACACAGCAGGTGTGACCAGGGGTGAGGTTTGGGCACTGACTCAGAGCAAAGCCAGCAGCCAAACTGGCTTGACGCAGAGCCCTGTGGCCCCTGGCAACCCACGCCAGGACTCATTTCTTCTCTCTCCCGTGGTTCTTGGAACCCAAAGGCACTCAGGAAATAAGATGCCCAACCTGACACATTTCTAGACTGCTCCCTGGCCCCACGGCCAGGCTCACCTCCTGCCACCTTCCTGCTCAGCCCGTGCCTTCCCCCCAGCTCCTCAGACCCCCCACTCTGATTCGGGGTTGCAGATTCAGGTCCCGTGCGTGGACTCCCCAGTTTTGTTTGGCGACTTGGCCTGTCTCCACCTGTGCCCCCCACTCACCATGCTGGGCACCGTCAGTACAGGCCCAGCCATGAGGAGCTAGCAGCGGCCTGGGTCACAGAACATGGCTATCACAGGGCAGGCTGATGCCAGAGGTCACAGCCCAGACACAGTCTCGCATCAGCACCCTCGCAGGCAGGAAGCAGGGGCTCGGCTGCGTGGAGAGCCTGCCTGGTGCAGCACCCTGGACGCATCCTGGCACCTCACCCACCCCTGTTTCTGTCCACTCCTTCCAAGTGCTGAGTCCCCAGGGGCTGTGCCAGATGCGGCTGCTGACTGAGCTGCAAGGCTGCAGTGGCGCCCCCGTCTCCTGACTGCACAACTTAGTCATCGTTGGAAGGCGTCCTGCCCCACGGACCTGGCTGCTTCTACATCTCTCGGCCCTGCTGGGAAAGAGGCCACCTCTGGCACTGCTGGGGGGTCCAGTCACCTGGAGGCAGCAGAAGGTGAAGCAGACCAGAGAGGGAGAGAGTGAGTCCCTCCCCGCCTGAGGAGGGCATGCCGTCAGGCGGCACTGGCGGGAGCAGGTGCTGGGCACCTGCTGGGCCTCTGTGCTGGGTACCTGTTGTGCACCTATGCTGGGCCCCTGCTGGGCCCCTGTGCTGGGCACCTGCTGGGCCCCTGTGCTGGGTACCTGTTGTGCACCTATGCTGGGCACCTGCTGGGCACCTGTGCTGGGTACCTGTTGTGCACCTATGCTGGGCACCTGCTGGGCCCCTGTGCTGGGCACCTGCTGGGCCCCCGTGCTGGGCACCTGTTGTTGTGAATGGTGCTGGCAGGAACACTGGAGTGCAGGTAGCTCTTGCAGGTACTGACTATGTTCCCTCTGGTTATTACCCAGAAGTAGGATTGCTGGATCATATGGTGATTCTAATTTTCTGAAGAGCCTCCATACTGTCCTGCGACGGTTACACAGTTGACACTCTTCTGGGTACATCAAAATAGCCACAGTGTTGAATCAGTGAGGCAAAGTGCTGTGGCTGTCCAAGGCCATCACTCCTTCTTCTGGCCATAAAGTCTCTCTGTTGGCCCCGTGCCCACCGGCAGGGCTGCCAATCAAAGCCCGCAGGGAAGCATTCTGCCCAGACCGGATCGGAGAACCTCACACCCTGCACACGAGAACTAGTCTAGCACAGCACATGAACCAAGAAAGCCAGACCCAAGCCTTTCAGGGGTGCTCCGGACCGTGTAAGCCAGGGGCTGCCAACGCCGTCTTTGCCACCAAGTGGACGGTGGCCTGAACCGAAACCAACAGAGATCCAGTTGCAGCAATCTAGGGGATCAGGCTAAGCTGGGACCACACACCCTGCTGCAAATACATGAGATGACAGGTGATGTGTCATTTTCTGAAGGTCCAACACATACCTGGAAAGGAAATGAAGAGAAATCCTCAGGTGACTAAAAAGAAGAAAAAGCTTAAATCAGATCCTTGAGCTTCGGAAATGATGTTGCAACAGTCCAAGGGGTCGTCAGACTGGCCATGGGCCCTCGGGAGCCGGGGTTTTATGACTGTCGCAGAAGGAGACTTGGCCTTTGCCCGTTCAAGGTGGCGACCCGGCCCTGACACTGGACGTGGAGGGGCTTCTTCGCAGTGAGGAAGCTGAGAAGGGGACGGGACATGCCAACCACCGGCTCCAAGAAGCAGTGGAGGCTTGTGGCTCTCCCCAGGACTCTGGGTCAGGAAGAAGTACAAAACCAGACCCAGAAAACTTTCTTCCAGGAGGAACTGGAGATGCCAGTGTACCACAGACAGACGTGGTCTCCAAATTGACACGCCCCGCGTGGCGCTCCCAGCTGAGAAATTCGCGCCAACCCCCGAGGTACAGAACCACGTTCTGTGATTTCCTCTCTTGGGCTCTCAGAGTCCTTTGTTCCCGGATCAGGACAGGACTTGCAGCCTTGACTTATTTCTTCAACCCCAGATGGGTCTCGTGTTTGTACCAAAGGCTATTCCTGGAGCGGTCTCGGCACATACTGAGTTGACTAAATGTTCGTGAAATAAATGGATGCATGAATAAATGATGGTAAACGAAGCGGTGAACAAGCTTCTTCTGGATGCCTCTGCACCGAGAAAATACTGCGTGCATGGTCCCCTGAATCTAGAACTGGTCCTCAGGCCAGACTGTGCACCTCGGGAAGAGACCGGCGGGGAGCCGGACCTGGAGCTGCCACTGGGGCCGCGGGCTCTTCCCAGTTGCGCCTCCGCCCGCCGCAGCCCCCGGACACAGGCAGGGCGCTCGGGTCAGACGAGCTCCAGGTTCCTCACCTAGACAGCCAGAGGGTTGGATCAATTTCTCATTTTCCTTCTACTTCCAAACTTCGATGATGCTCTCCCGAGATACATGACACCACACACACTTTTCTCTTTCTTTCTCTGGGTGGTTTGTTTCTTTTTTTTTTTGATGAGTCAGAAATTCAAAGGTTTCCTAGGACGTCTGTGGACCGTGCACTGCTCAGAGACAAGGGTAATTTTCTGGACCACATTCCGTGCCTTCTTTTATGGCAGCCCTCTGAGCACTTTGTGTTTGTTTTGATTTTTCGTCTTTGCTCCTGAATGATGATTTATCTGGCTTTCAAAATAGAAGGCTGAGAGGCCTAATTGTGTGTGTGGCTTCTGGGGTTGTTTAGATTTATAAATATTTTAATAGGATTTTTATTCCTTCATAACAAATGTCTCAGAAACCTTTGTACCAGGAGCAAATGCCATGTTTTTTTCCTATAAAACAAAATTCCTTTCTTTCTCTACCTTAAGAGAGAGAGAAAAGAACAAAAGACTCAGGAAAATTGTCACAATTTTAAAAGTCCCTAAAGAGCATGGGATAGTCACACCTGATTTAAACCCACTCTCTAATGCTCTGATGGCATTAATTTTCCATTATTCCTGACAGAGCTCCCCAAAACCTAAGACTACAGTCAGGAACAGATAGCCCTCATTTTAATTAAACTTCTTAATGAATGCATTATTGAGTGAATAAGACATACTAGACATTTAAACTTCCAACTTGAGGAGTTATAAAGCCATATTAGGTCACAGAAAATTCCACAGCTGAGTGATATAGGAGCCAAACCCACGAGCAGGACATACCAGGACGAGAGAAGGAAGAGAATAGCCTAGTGCTAGGAGGACAAGGAACAGAGTGAAAGTGTGGGAGGGTCAGGGAGGGACTATTGTCCTTGTCACTCACATCCACACCTGTTTGCATTGGCTTCCTTCCCTTCCAAAGTGTTTGCTTAGCTACGTAGATCTGGGCTCAGCTTTGAAACTCTACGCATAGGATCCTTGGTTTACCTCTGACCTCATGCTTGCTTTCTCACTTGATCCTTCGTCTCGTGCTGAATCGAAGACCTTAGAAAACCTTCCCCGAAAATCACATCAGTCTTCCCAGGTTGTGCCTACCTGCCACCAAGTGTCTCTCTGAGAACTGAGAGGGACATGTGTCAGAGACTCGGGTGTTTGACACTCTGAAGACGCGGCCTCTTACACGCACCTCTGCGCAGTGGGGCCTGAGCGAGATGCGGAGCGTGCACTGCATGTCAGCCGAGCGGTTAAGCACGGGAATAAACACTGTCTGGCCCTGAACACCAGCACAGTGAAATGTGTTATTGCCCTTAGAGCTGCTCGGACAGTGTTATGATGCCGGAAGCCAGAAGGTGACAGCAGCATTGAATTATTGCCCAAAAGCAATTACTGATTGGAATTAGTTCTACAAAGAAAGGTGACCGATGGATTAGCTGTCACATTACAGAAGCAGATTTGGGCAAAACTGCCACAACTGTGGAAGGGACTGAGCTACCTACATAGATGGCAACAGAGATTGAGGCTCCAAGGCCCTCGGTGCAGATGCATAAACTGGAAGTTAGCAGGATGCCGGCACAACCACCGGGCTCTCCAGGGCTGTCCTTGAGAGAGTCTATTCCTGTTCCCCCTTCCAGCAGATGACATTATAGCACTGCCGTCACCACGCCCCGAGAGGTGAGTAAGCCACGCTTAAAAGCAAACCACATTTCTGCTGTCGCTTTTATTTTCACAGGGGATTATAAAAATACAGACCTCATTTAAACCCACAGTAAATTAATGGGAAATGATATGTGACTAAATATTTGAAAGTTGCTGCCTTGCCTTATTTGATTTGCTAATTGCATGTTTTACTGCCTCCTTTATGGAACTGTTGCCTAAGGTACCTAAAGCCTTTATACCTTCTTGGTTAATAGCTGAATCAAAATGCCATGTGGTCAGGTTGGCACGCAGTCTCAAAACTGCTTCCAAGTCCATTGACGCGTGCGTCCTGGAGAGAGAGGGCTGCACCGGCCTTTCGGTGGCAGAATCGTCAGGACCACGGGTTGGCATTCTCCACCAATCTGATACAAAGGATGTCCCAGCCACTCCATCACCTCCCAACCCCATGGCTCCTCCACGGAGCAAAACAAAACAAAACAAAACTAGGGTATAAATATGTCAGGATGAGAAAGAAAACATGTACACGACATTCAAACACCGTCTGCCAATGGAGGGAAACAAGAGAAGCCGGGACAATCACGCGCATACTTGGCCTGCTACCATGGGCCGGTGAATGGCGCGGTTACCATGGCGGGGCGGGGCCCGCGGGAGGACTCCAGAGGGCAGGCTTTGTCTGGGCACTGCTCAAACACAGGCTGGGATTCTGTCTGTGGGTCTGTGTGCTTTGGGGCAAGCCATGCTCCCACTGAAAAGGCCAAGAGGAGAAGTGCTGGGTTTGACTCGATCTCATGCCTTCGGGTTTCTCTTGGCACCCCGCCCCCCGACTGCCCCCACTCCGCCTGATGCCCTCCAGGCCGCCCCACCTCCCATCCGTGGAAACGAATCGCACCGAGCACTGTCATGGGCAGGCGCCTCCTCCATGGGCAAAGTGCTGGTAGAAACAGCCCAGAGCCTCCGGACAAGGAGCCAGTGCACAAAGCAGGGGCCTCTTCCCCCAGAAAAGCAATGTGCTCGGACTGCTACGCAGCCCCTGCACCCCGAGACACTCCGACAGCCCCGGCTTTCGGGTGCAAGGTAAGCACACGCAAGCACACGCAGCTCCCAAGTTAAAAGGTAGAGACATGGAAAGAACAATGGATTACGAGTCGGTGACTTAGCCGAGCAACTCCAGGCAAAGTCATTTAATCTCTTTTTAGACCCAAATTTCCTCGTCTGTCAAAAGGAGATCATAATCTATGGGCTGCCTCCACCTCACGGCATCCCTGCGAGATTAAACGCCCTTTGAAAACACCCGTTACTAGTGACGCAGCCCTCTCAGGCCGTCTGAGACGGTCGCGGAGAATCCTCACACGTAGGGGCCGGAATGCCGGGAGCATTTCCATCCCGAGCGGAAACACGTACGAGGTTACTTTTAAGAGCGTAGACTCTCCCTAAGCCACACAAGTACTGGCCCACTGGCCTTTCCACGTGACGCGTTCCCTGTGCACACTCCGTTTGCTGTCCTCGACAGGAAGTCAGAGTATTTACGTTAACTCAGTGATTGAACGTCCTCCTTTGTAGAGCTGAAGAAGTGACCTGTGTCATTCGGCCTACTCTGCTTAAAAACGGCCGAATTATTTTACATCAAATTGCCTTTGGCTCTACGTGCATTTGTACCAACAAAAGTGGCAAGTCCCAACAAGAGAATTTACCAGCAATGTAAGTCGGTCTAAACGGGAAACCACCGTAATTCACTGGCAGAGCACACATGGGGCTCCAGGCACTAGCTGTGCCCTACACACACACACACACACACACACACACACGGACACGCAAAGTGCCCATTCCTAAGTGAATCCTACCACACCTGCAAGGCAGTTTCTCCATTTTATTGATGTGGAAATAAGTTCAGAGAAGTTAAGAGATTTGCCCAAGGTCACACAGATAGTGGACTTCAAAGAGGGTCCAGACCCAGTTCAAACCCGTTGGCTCCAGACAAATGACCCTGGTTCAAGCCACAGCCCATGGCCACATTCCAAGCGCTTGGGTGACTCCCGCAGTGCACCGGGCCGGGTGGCCAGAGGTGCAGTGTGTTGGGACAGGAGGAAAACAGTGTCTGCCCTCAGCCCTCCCGCACCAACTCTGCCTCCAGAACAGCAGAAAACCGAGGTTCCAGGTTCCTCTTGGGAAGAAAAGAAGCTACCCGGGTGTTGAATTTGACACTTTAGGTGCCACGTTTTGTTACTGTTGTTGGCTGCTTGTTTCCTTACTTGCTTTGCTTCGTTGGGCTACTTTTTAAATAGCGACCACTGCTGTGCCTTTCACAGCCTGCCACTGGCTGAACTGGCTAATCGACAGGAAACTTCCGGTAATTGACAAACATTTACTGAGCATCCTCTGAGCTGGGAGCTGTGGGGCCTACAGAGATGAACAGGACCGATATGATACCCCGAAGGCCTTCTGGAAATCAGGAACCACACTGAGGACACCGACAGCCCCAGAGTCAGAAGTCAAATGAACATCCCCAAAAGTGAAAGAGGAACGTAAGCAAAGACACAGAGTCCGTAAATCAACGGCCAGCGGCGTGGTAAGCAGACCTGCCTGGGCCCACAGGTCAGGATGGTGGACACGCGCAGACTTGGGGAGGTGACAGGCCAAAGCTGGGCCAGGGCCACTGGCGCGTTCATGGGCAGAGTGGGCGGGTCCCCGTGGCAGGGGGTTCTGCAGGCGTGAGGTGTGAGATCCGCGTTCAAGGGCCAGAATGCGGAGAGGGGAATAAATCTAAAATGTGTCCTCTCTAAGTTAAGCAAAAGTCTATGAATAAAGATCCAGCAACCATGGGCTGCAATTCAACCTGAAGCCCAGCAAGCGCTCTGATCCGCTCCCTGACGGGGTGTCCCCTGGGACCCACTCAGTTCCCTGAGCGCCCATCTTCTGCAGAATATGCCGGTGGCCCCTCCGCCTGCCTGCTCGCAGGGCCACTGGGGCATCCAGTGAGATCACAGCTGGGGATGTGCTTTGCCAACTACCAAACACGCGCAAACACGCCGTGTTTCTCGAAACGCCTTAGACTCCAGGTCAGGCACCGTCAGCCACCACGGAAGACACAGGAGAAGTCTATTACACAGCCTTTGTTTTTCAAACAAACAACAACAAAAGACAGATGTGTAGCTTCCAGAACTCAAGAGAACTTCTGTTGTCTTAGGCCATCTAGTCTGTGGTAGGTTAACGGCAGCACTGGGAGGCTCCCGGGTAGAGCTGTGAGACGCCCAAGGCGGAAGGCACCGTGGTGCTAAAGTGAACACACTCAAAGGCCAAAAGTATAAAACCGTCACTGAGACTTACAGGTGATCCATCCTGTCTGAAATGATAGGGAACTTCCTCCTGGAGGGGCTAAGGCTGGAGTTAGTTAGCATTGGGGAACCATGTTGTCTGCTTGGATTTGCATATCATGTCAATTGCTTGAGCCAATCACCTATTTGGAAAATAAAACTGAAATCGGCAAAAGCTGCAACCTGGTGATAGGACACCAGTGGCCGTTGGTGCCGCTGTATCCAGCTGCCTCTGTTCTGTTTTGGCAGACATGTGACACGTGAAAACCTCGGAAGCCCTGACCACAGGCCACGGGGACTGCCATGCTTTGTCGTAGCGGGCAAAGCACACTGCATGGCTGCAGTAGGGGACCCACAGGCAGGTGTCTGTGTCTGAAAATCTCTGTCCTTCCTGAAGACTTGGTGCCCTGTCCGGGCCTCCAGCACGGCAGTGCCCAAGCCCTAAATCAGAGAGGCCAGCAGGTCAAAGACTGTTTTGTTTAAAAGTTTCTTCCATGCTGTGCCTTGTGTCTTCCTACAGCATCTAAGAACTCAAAAGGTCAAGGAATCTTAGAAACTCATGAACTTCACAGTTTCTGGCCCTGAAACCTGAGTGTGCATCCACTATGCAGTGACTCCGCAGCCGGCTTGGAAATGCTGTCTTGTTGGGCGTCTCTCCCAGAGTCAGGAGCACGGAGCTTTGATCCAACACCTACGGTGACCACTCCCAGCTGAGTGGCCCTGGGCGGCCTCCTGCAGCATCCTGTGCGCTGGCGCCAGCTCAGCCGTGACCCTGCACGCTTCTCCAGGGCAGGAGCTTCCTCCGACATTGACCCGTGATGTCTGCCATCAGAGCCGCAGACGTGCAGAGGGCGTGTGTGCAGCGGCAAGCCCTCCTCACGTTTGTACGTCGCGTTTCTCGGTCCGGCATTTCCTGGTCCATTACCCACCGTGGCCCTGTGAGTGGGACCTCAGCCCTCCTCTGTGAAATGAAAACAGAGGCCCCTCTGGATCCAGGCACTGAAGTTCCTCATAGGTTCAGACACACCGAACAGACGCCGAGTCCTGTTGTCCGGTGGGACTGAGCTGTGTGAACGGACAAGAGCCCAAGACAAAGCAGGACAAGGGCAAGTACTCGGGTGCCCTAATCCTCCCTCTTCCCGGGATCCCTGGACCACTTCCTGCCGAGCCCAGGACCCTGGCCCTGGCTGTTGCAATGTCACCTTCATGGGTCACCTGCTTTCCCTATGTCCAGGCTCCCACCGCCGTGCTCCTGGGGCTCAGGGCCCTCTTTCTGCTGCCTACCTCCCCATCCCAATGATACACCCAAACAGATAGCGAAGCTTCCAGAAACACTGCTGCCCAATAAGACCTTCAGGAGGCACGATTTCCAGCCGGGTTATCTGGCTTGACTTAGGGCACTGCTGCGGATCAGGTGTGTGATCCCGACAGAACAGTGCACTGTGGGGTGGACACCACACACGGGCTGCCCGGTCCTTCCGTGTGCACACGGGCTGTGTGGTTCTTGGCCTTCCTCCCTCTGAAATGAGTCTGGTGCGTGGTTCCCAGCTCTCCTGAGACTAAGGTCATGGGTGCGTAGACTCAGGGCCAGAAGGGCTCTGGGACCAGCATCGTTGGCCTCAGATGCCCACGTTACAAACAGGGAAGCAGATGTTCTGCGGGTTGAATCTCCTGCAGGACCCCGTGGATCTCAGTTCACACGGGAACATCCCCACAGTGTCCCCGACCCCACACTTACGTTCGTCTTTCTAGAAAACCCCGTCCTAGAGGGACTCCGGAAGTGCGTTCTGACTGTTCTAAGTGGTGGGGGTCCCAGCGACGTGGGGGTCCCAGCGACACAGGAGCACGTGGGGTTGGGCAGGCTGCCACAGAGGGATGCGGGGCGCGGACGGCTGGCACAGGTCCTCAGGGGGTGGGGCATGATTCTCTTGGTGGGACGTGCAGTGTCAACTGCCAGCCCTGCCTGCCTGGTGAATCTCTGAGTCAACTTTGCTCCTGTAAAGAAACGGCCTGCGTGTTCTGCACACCAGCATTGCACCCGTTTTCTCTCTTTGAAAAAGGAAACGTTTGTACAGACGCTGCCCAGATGATGTGAGTGCTCTGCCGGCTGCCAGAGGGTCCCAGTGGCCCCCTGGCCAGCGAGGCGCTCTCCCAGCAGAGGGCGGGAGCGGGACATGGGTAGAAATGGACTCCAAGTCTTCACTCCCCAGAGAGGGAGGTTGAGGGGCGCAGGGCCAGGGGTCTCCCTTCTCTGGTCTTCCCACAAGCCAGAGAGTGGTGGAGTCGGCTGGATCCCAGCTCCTGGCCACTCTGGAGAGAAGCTGCTTGTCGAAGCGTCCAGGACCCAGTTCTACACCGTCCCTGCCCCGAGGCACCCCAGGCTTCCTGGGGACACACCCCCACCCTTACCATGCCCCTCCCACGCACACACTTCGGGCCTTGGCCTCTGCGGCCCACAGCCCCGTGGGCAGGTCCACGCCAGGCCCTCCCACCAGAGGGTGGGGACCCGGCTGGACACCCGGAGCCCCCTTCCCATCCCGCCCCTGGGTTTGGGGATTCCTGTCAGGGAATTCAGCAAAGCAGAAATTCTGATTTGGTTGTTAGCACAGGGGCCTGGGCACTGTTTGTTGACTTTTTTACCCAAAGCTCCCCAGGTGATTCTACTGTGCGCAGGGTTTTGTTCACTCGCTTTCCCAGGGCCCTCTGCATCTTAACGAGGTGCAAAGACCAGAGGAGCCATGGTCTCCGGTAGAGCGTCCAGGCAGCCGCCACTCAGGGAGCCGCACACAGGCTCAGGACCAGAGGAACAGGTCGGGGCCCCTCTGCCCCGCACTGCAGGCGCACAGGCCTCCTGCCCCTGCACCTCCCTTTCCAGCTCACGCACGCAGCGTGACGCGCCCCTGACGATGGGTACAGCACCACTTGGAAACTGCATGGAGCCACATACGTGAGACGTTACTTAGACTAAGAAGCAGCACTCATTGCTTAAAACGAAGGCTCATCAACTCAACAAGGTAGAAGAGAGGAAATCAGCACAAACGCAACACGTCGCAGGTGGAATGCTCACAGCTAACAGGAGCCCCTACCTTAGTGCCCATGAGGTCAAGGATGCTGGGAGTCCAGGGGGCCTCAGGATGGCTCCAGGCCCTCGGCCCCAGGGCCTTGGCGCAAGCAGGGTAGCTGTCACCGGGGTCCACCTGCACCTGGGCTGCAGTCCGTGGCCCGCAGGTGTTCCTGGGCCTCCCGTGCTATCCAGACCCTAGGGCTCTCCAGGAAGCTGGAGACGCCATCCCCAGGCCCAGGGGGGAGGGAGGGGCTGGCACAGAGTCCATTAGCCGAAATCGGAACAAATGCGGTAAGAAGCTGAGACGGGATGACTGGCGGAGGGAAACTGCGTAGAGTCACTGGGAGAAGCGAAGTCAAAGGGACACGGGGAAGGGAAACGCGAGATCAGAGGCCTACCCCGAGACTGCAGTCAGGCAGCGTGTGCACGGTGGCAGGCCAGGTCTGGTGCAGGCCCCGGGGGCACAAACCTGGGAAACGGGGCGCAGAAGCTGGTGACAGGGACGAGGGGAGGATGAACCGACGAGGCTAGCCCTGCCTCCGGGGTCCTCCTGACTGGGGACTGCGGGAATTTCCCAAACCGCGGAGCCGCGGCCTGCCGCAGAGTGAGGAGGCCATCTAGCGGCAGGGGCCGGGCCAGTGCCGGGCTGGGGGCAGGAGCGGGGCCACCTGTCCTCAGCAGGGACGCCGGTGGAAGCGGGAGGATGGCAGGAGGAGGGAGCGTGGGACGGCAGCCACCACCAGGACCAAGGGCAGAGTCGGGGAACTAGACATGCGTCCCAGGGCGTCCGAGGACCGGCCTGGCCTGGCGGAGGCCGTGCGGAGCCCTAACGGCGTGGGAGGCAGTGGGCCCAAGTTGTCTGGAGGGGAAAGGCAAAGAGAGGGGGCCACCTGGCGTCTGCAGGGGGAAGGCAGGGGCGTCTGGGCGCAGGGTGGGGGGGAAGGACCGGGAGTGAGGGCGGGAGGGCAGAGGCCATAGAGTCTCCGGTGGTTCAGGCTGCCGCCCTTGTTTCTAAGACGATAAATACAAACTGTGATTGCTTTTTGTCCAGGTCTCTCCCCAACAGTCCGAAATAAGGCATCTGTGCCGGCTTTTATGGTCCATCGTCATTTTAGTCTTTAGGACCCGGCCAGCCCTGGGGAGGGCCTGACAGGCTCTCCCAGGTTTCCAGGGCTGGCGGGAGATGGTGGGGAGGCAAGTGGCCTCTCTGTCCCTTGCGGAGAGAAGGCCTGAGGAAATGACCCTGGTAGCGGAGTGCAGTGCCAAGCCGCGAACCCTCCTTTCTCTCTGCCAGGTGGGAGCTGGCCGCACCTGGGGCACCCCCAGTCCAGCCGTGCCCACGCGGTGCTCTGTGCAGCTCAGACTTCTGCTCTCAAAGCACCCCCGCCCCCAGCCACCCTGCATGTGCGGGTGTCCCTGACCCGGGCGCAGCGGGTCTGCGCTGGAGCCGCCAGCCCTTCTGCACCGCCTGGGTTTGTGCGGGAGGGGGGAGCCGAAGCAATGTGGGAAGGGGAGGGGCTGGGGCTAGATGGGACAACACAGTGCGGGGCAGCGATGTTGCAGCCACCTGTACTGGGGCCTTTCTTGTATCTGGTCTTGCTGGGAACACACAGCACAGGCACGAGGACACACACTACGTGCCCTGAGCTCTCCGGCTGGGCTCCGCTGCCCTGCTCCATGCGGACTAGTCACCCTGACAAAGTGGGTTCTGCTTCCCAGGATTCTGATTCTCCACAAACCACAGGGAAGAAAGCAGGGAGGTGGGGCGGGGAGAGCTCAGGTCAACCTTTTCCAGGACCCAGACTGCAGACTCTTGGTCCTGCTCAGCCTCTCAGACCCAAAACAGATGCTCTTAAGATGCACCTCTCCTCTCCCCCACCAAAAAGTAAGTTCATCTGCAAAAGGGACTTGCGGAAATGGCCCATTGTTTGGGCAGAGATTCTCCCTGGGCCTCTCCCTCGCTGGATGGGCTGGGGCCAGGGCAGAGCGCTAACTTCATGGCAACGCTGGCAGGACCAATTATCCCACGGGGTCAGCACGTCCACCACGCAGGAGTGACCCTCGCCCTCCCCTGTCCAGAGGAACGATTGTACATGAGTGGGGTGGGGTTGTGGGGAGGGCACGTTGTTCCGTAAAGAGGAAAAGTTTCAGATTTTATTTTTCTGGTTTAATTAGGACTTTCTGGAGATGCTTTCTTTTTCTGAAAGAAGGGAGGGACTGGGGACTCTAATACTGGGGACCCCAGGGCCATGGCCCTCTCCTAGAAAGCCCCTCCCTGACCAGAACACTGCTCCTCCAGGGCCCCCAAGGTCTCCAGTCCCTGAGGACCAAGGACTGGGTGGGCCCCAAGTCAGGCAGCTCCGCACGCTGTGGCAAGGAGCCCGCACTGCACATTCGACTCATCCCTGGCTGCACTTTGCTCTGATCGATTGTGGGGGTGGTGTGTTCATGGCCTCGCCCACTCACCACTGCTCCCGGGGCCCAGTGGCCTCCAGCTGCCTGCACACACCAGCCACGCTCCCTCCTCCTCGCTGGGGTGCAGCACCCAGACCCCTTCAGCCTCTCCACCCGGCCAGCCCCTCAGTTCACTCAGTACCTGCCCTGATGCCTCCACCCCATTTGCAGAGGTTTTAAAAATAATGCAGTAACTGAAACACAATAAAGGAGCAATGTTTTTAAGTTTTTCTGAGGTGCTTAAAGCATTTCAAATAGCAACGCTTGAGGTTGTGGTCACTCATAATTACCCTTGGTCCAAGGATGCTCAATGTGCCACAGGAGGCCCAGTCCTCTTTCTGCAAGGTGCAGGAGACCTGGCCTGCAGGGGACGTCTCCCGGGAAAAAATAAATAGGCGCTGGGCGGCTTTGCCCCTGGAGCATTTGATAGACTATTTGTTTGAGGACTGGAGCTGGGGGGGTCTAAACTGTCCTTTAAAAACTTAAGTTGGTTTTGACTGAAGCACCTACCATTCCAGAGAAAGCAAAGGGGGGACGCAGCGGCGCACACATAGCGGGGAGTAGCTGGTGTGATTCGGAGAGGTGCGCCTCCTCCCTCCCGCCCACCTTTATCTTAGATAGAGATTTCTTTTTTTTTAAACTCGAAGCCTTCAGGTGAAAATAAAGCAACAGCAGCAACAGGAAAAAAAAATGTAGCCTTCTTCAGGGTTAACATCAGAAGACAAGCTTGTGCAGCTTCGGCCAATCAGATGCGCCCCTGCCAGCTATAATATAGTGCTAAGGCGGCCTCTCGCACAAGCTCGGCAGGCTCGCTACCATTTAAAACCAGACTCTTTTTGTCTTCTGATTGCTGCCTCGAGACCCAACTCCGATGTGTTCCCCTATCGGCGCCCGGCAGCCTGCCATTTCAGCCCCTGCCCGGGTGGGGATCCGCGGAGCGTCCCCCGCAGCGCCGGCGGGCAGGGTTATATAGGAAGAGAAAGAGCCGGCGGCGAGCGAGGGAGCGAGCCGAGCGGGGAAGCGAGAGCGCAGGAGAGAGCGCACACGCACACCCGCCCCGCGCGCACTCGCGCGCACAGACCCGCACGGGGACAGCTTTGAAGTCCTCGGGCTCCATGGACGGGATGCTGCTGCTGGCGAGATGTATGCTGGTGGTCCTCGTCTCCTCGTTGCTGATGTGCTCGGGGCTGGCGTGCGGGCCCGGCCGGGGGTTCGGGAAGAGGCGGCACCCCAAAAAGCTGACCCCTTTAGCCTACAAGCAGTTTATCCCCAACGTGGCGGAGAAGACCCTAGGAGCCAGCGGAAGGTACGAAGGGAAGATCTCGAGAAACTCGGAGCGATTTAAGGAACTCACCCCCAACTACAACCCCGACATCATATTTAAGGATGAGGAAAACACCGGAGCGGACCGGCTGATGACTCAGGTAGAAACCCAGCGCTGGGGCGTGGGGTGTGTTGCGTTAAAGAGGTTATGCGCGGCCAGCAGTTCCAGACTTACTCTGACTGCTCTTCAGGCAGATCGCAAGGCGATTGCACCCCCTTCCTCCCCATCCGCCTGCCCCCCAGCATCACCTCCTCTCCCTGGAGGAGAAAGGAGGTGAAGGGTCCAGCTGGAGAAGTTTCGGGTGTGGGCGGGGGTGAGGATGGGAGGAGATATGGCCCATTCTGGCCCTGCTTTGATTAGTCTTGCTACAATGGCCTTCCCCATCCTGCCTCACCCTGGCTTGTAACTTGGGGAGATCCTCACTTTGGGGGCACCTGTCCTCTCCAAATCCGGAGTGGGAATGGAGGGAGTGGTGGGAATGCACCCAAAGCATAAAGTGGCCTCCAGGTCACTGTGCAAATGCAGCCTTGAGCTTTAGCGCTGGGAACCTGCAGGTTTCCCTTCGCCTCTGTTGCGTTCTCTGCTGCGCTACCCCCACCCTGTAGCTCCCCACCGAAGAATTCTCAATCGGTACAGCCAGAGGCGTCCTGACAAAAGCAGGGGCTCCAGAGGCGACTAGGCTCGTCCCTGGCTGTGTCACAGAGCTGGAATTGCGTTCCAGCATCCGCAATTGTGCCCATCAGAGTGTGAATGTATTGATATTTCTTTAAGGATGCTCTTTCATTCTCCCAGCCTTGGTACCTTAGGGGAGGGACTTAGAACTTATTGGCATTGCATCACTTTAGTTTTCAACCTGCTTGCATAAGAATTAGGAGCGAATAAATATTAGTGGGGTGGGGGAGGCGAAGCAAAGCAAAACATGAATTCCTCTCTCCCTCCCCACCTCCTTGGAGACTTGGGAGCTGCCAATCTCCCAGCCAATTCTAGACTTTCTGAAACTCCATGCACGTATAACTGAAGCTGGAAATGGGTTTCCTTGCAAATATAGGTCAACATCCTTTTTATTGCCCTATTAAAATATTCAAGTCCTACCTTTAGGGCTAGGTGCGCTCAGCGGCTGACGGAGCGGCGCTGGTGGGGCGCGAGTGCAGGGGAGGAGGCGGATGGGAGGGAGAGAGGAGGTACCTCCGGGCCGCTCGGCTTCCCGACCGGACCCTGGGGAGCCAGCAAAGGACAGGGGCCGGCAGGGTAGCCAGCTCCAGGTGGCCGAAAGCAGAGGAAAGGGAACCACGGAGCCGGTCCTTCCTCCTCGCTGTCCCTCACCAGCTCCCAACCACCTTAAATCTGGCCCGCTAGTGTGGACGCGCGCGCCCGTGCCAGAGAGCAGCGCGAGCCACAGTTAACTCTGCACGGGCCACGGGGTGCCCGGTGCGTGCAGCAGGCTAGAGGGAGCTCTCCCGCTAGCCCGGGGCGCCCATCCCCTTGCCACCCTCGCTCCCCGCAGAGAAGGGAGGCGATGAGGAGAAAGCGGCGGGGGCGGGGACACCCGTGGTCCCAGAGCCTGAGCGGGTCTGGGCCCGCTCTGGATGCGGGAGGCCGACGCCGCAGAGGGGGTCCTTGGCCCGTGCCCTCGCCAGGCCCCGGCCTCGCCGCCCCGCTGCCAAGATGCGAGCGCAGAGCCGCGCGCAGAGCAGACGCAGTTTAGCCACGCTTACTCCGGGGTCTTCGTCCGCGTGGCTAGGGTTTCAGGGCGCCCGGAGCCCTGCCGCCGGTCCCTGCCGCCCCGTGCGCCGGGGCGCGGGCCTCAGAGAGCTTAACCAGTGCCGCGGTCCTCGTAACTACCCCGCGGCGGGGGCGGTGAGATGGGGGGCGGGAAGGGCGGGCTGCGGGCTCGGGGCAGCGCAGGCTCCGCGGTCTACCCGGCCTCGCCCCTCCCGGGCCCTCCGCGCCCCCAGCAGAGCCCCCCGGCCGGTCCCTGCCCCCACCCGGACCGCCCAGCCCCGGGACCCGGGGCCCAGCGGCCCCGCGCCCCGCCACTCTCGCCGCCGCGCGCGCTGGCAGCATTTGAACTTCTGACCTTCTGTCAACTTCCCTCAGACAAACCAAACGAAAACAAATACTTTTTTCCTTGGGCAGTGGCTATTCCCGTTCCCAACACAAAGGGAGGGGGAGGCACAGCCACAGTGGGGGTTGGGCGGGGAGAACCGGGCCAGGGTTCTATCAGGGACCCCACAAATGCCCCCCCAAAGCGTGATGGAGGTGGTTTCGGTCTGGGAGGCACCCCTGGCTCGCCCTTCCCTCCCCTTCCTCTGACTCTCTGAGTTGGGGGCGCAGGGAGGAAGGGAGGCGGCAGGCAGGGGTGAGGGAGGTTTGGGCCCCGGAGCCTGCGCACCCGCCGGCCCTCGGTTTAAATAACCTCCCAGATTCTGTTCCCAGGTGCGTGTTCCTCTTGTCTCGTCCCCCTCCCTGTCCCTGTGTCTCTCTAATGCGACTGCTGCCCGAGTCCCTCAACCATGGCAAGATCGTCCCCAGTGGAACTTTCAGAGCAGTTCTGGAACGCAGGAGCTCCGGGTTAATATTAACTCGGGAGAGGGAAGCGCAGACACGCTCTCCCCGCGCAGCCGCGGGTGCCAGGCGAGGGTGCCGCGGCCAGGGGCTCCGAGGGGGGTGGGGTGGGGGCCACGCCACGTTGAATAGATTTCCTGCGTGCTTTGGGGCCGCGGGGACGGCGCCCAGGTGTGGGTTTGCGAGGGTTTTGTCTTGACGGGGAGGGCCTGTTTCCCGAGTGGGGGGTAGGGAGTGGCGGCGGGAGTGTTTAGAGACTGGGGCTCTCTCGAAGTTGGGACGCCCCCTGCCCCGCGCTGGGGGACGCCCACCGGCCACCGGGGGTGACAGGCCCTCCTGGGCGCTTGCGGGCCGCGCGGGCCGCGGCCATGCCCATGGGGAGCGGGGCAGGAGCTCTGGCGTAGGGAACGACCCGGCCTCCCGCACAAAGCCCGGCCCTGCCCGAGGCCCTGCTGCGCTTCACGGTGGCTGCACAGAGTCGGGCTTGATTCGCGGCACACGACCCAATGAATTAATAACCGGCCTGGGCTTCCCGGCTTTGCCTGAGACAGTCCCGCCCAGGCGGGGCGGAGGAGCGTCCAGCAGTCGCCAGCCGAGCCCGCACCCGGCCTGGAGCCTGGGGCCGAGGGGGGGGGGTTGGGGTTCCAGGTGCCAGCTCGGGCAACCCCGGGCCTCCGCCTGTCCCCAGCGCCTCCACCTCCTCGCCTAGGGCCCTCCATGTCCTGCCCAAGTGGCGCAGCTCAGGGTGCTGGGGACCCCGGGTCCTCCTCATCCCGCCCTCCCGCTGCCTGGCCGCCCCATGGGAAGCTGTTTAAGGCTTCATCTGCGCCCCCCCAGGAGAAGGGAGCTGGGGTGGGGGGCTCGGAATGGGGGTTGCGTGTTCGTGTCGGTGGTGTGCGCCTGCGCGCACCCAGCTGCACATCTCAGCTCTAAACTGACCCTGGTTTACTGATTGATTTCATGTAAAACGCGTTCAATCCTCAAGACGACCTCAAACTCTGCCCTTCCGACTTTTTTTTTTAACTGCTGGCAGGCCCAGAAACCTGCAAGCACTGACCTGTTACCAGGGCCGCCCCCAGCCTCGGCCCCCCCCCCATTTGTTGTATGTTTAACCCTACAACCATGTTACTAGCTTTTATTGCTGCCAGATACACAGGACTTTTCCTGTTGCGCAATTCCGTGGCTGAGCAGTCTTTGAGAGAGTTCTGGCCCCCACCCGTTCCACCGCTTGGCAAAGGTCCCCGCACTAAAATCAGGGCCTAGGCAGGGGCTGTCTTTCCATCCTGACAACCAGGCTCCAGGCCGAGCATCCTTCCGGGCCAGCCCCACCCTCTCTAGAAATCAACTTGAAATTGTTCCCCTGCCCCCACCCAGGCCCGCTTCTCTGGGACACGCCAGTGTCGTCACTTGTGCCAATTCCCCTGTTTCAACTCTGTGTCCCCACCCGAAGCAGTGTAAATGTTCAGGAGGTGAGTTAGAACCCCCAAACACACACACTGGATTCAACGGCTTTTATTGCATCTTTACCTGCAAGTGACCTGAGAACTGGAGGGGTAACCCCCACAATCCCAAGTTCCACTTTCCCCGGAGCCACATTAAGCCTGTTCAGTTTCTTTATTCCTAGGGGCTGGGGTGGGGGCGAGGGGTGGCTGGAGAGGAAGACTCTCCAGGCAGAGGGCTCAGAGGCCCTGGCCTCTCTGGCTCCCCTCCCCCACCGCCTCCCCACCCACTCCTCCCTCCACCTCTTAAGTTTGCTCTTCAAACCTGCCGGACACCATTCTAGGCTGGGGCCAAGAAGACAAGAGGGAGGAAGGGAACAGGTTAAAGAAAACAGAAACACAATCAGACCACAGAAAAGCCAGGCAGAAAAGAGTTCCACGGGGGAAAAAGAATGTGGCCGTCCAGATAAAGAATGTTTGTCCTGGCCATGGCCTGATTGAAAATCAGACTCACCTGCCTGCTTTCGGCGGGCTCTCTCCCACCCCTGGGGCCTTGCTATCAGCGTCCCACCCCTCTCTCACCTTGGGTTTCATTCTCACTTCAACAGGCACAGGGTTGAGGGAAGGTCCCCAGATAACGCGAGGCTTTCCATTCTTCAAGAAGTACACAGTGCGTTTTTCTTTTTGTCTGCAAGTTTGTACTCTGGGCCTTGCTCTGGCCTCCTTGTGGGGCATTTAGCGCAAGGAGAGCGGCGGAGGCCGGCACAGGTGTGAGGAAGGGGATGGGGAGTGGAGGGCAACCCAGGGATAGGGTGCAGCAGGCATTGCCCTTGGTGTCCCTGGAGGACGCTGGAGTTGGAGTGTGAAAACACAGTTCACTTGTTTCAGAGAAACGTTACTCGCTTCTCAGGCCATGGGAGGAGCAGCAGCTGTTTCAGGATTTGGAGGAAGGCCCCAGCTCAGCCCCGGAGGGCCTGCTCCCGCTGTGGACCCAGCCCCAGCCTCACCAGCCCAGTGCCCTCTCTCCTGCGCTGGCTGGGCCCGTTCTGAGCCTCACCTCCCCACTTCTCTGCACAGCCCTGGCTCAGACACTGGGCAGGGTGGGCTGACAGAGGGCTGGGGTGGGTGGCAGGTGCCAATGTTAACGTGTCGCCGGTTGGGGTCCTCCCTTCTCTTCACAGAGGTGTAAGGACAAGTTGAATGCTTTGGCCATCTCGGTGATGAACCAGTGGCCAGGAGTGAAACTGCGGGTGACTGAGGGCTGGGATGAGGACGGCCACCACTCGGAGGAGTCGCTGCACTACGAGGGCCGCGCAGTGGACATCACCACGTCGGACCGAGACCGCAGCAAGTATGGCATGCTGGCCCGCCTGGCGGTGGAGGCCGGCTTCGACTGGGTGTACTACGAGTCCAAAGCACACATCCACTGCTCCGTGAAAGCAGGTAAAGTGGCCTCAGACCCAGGCCTTCTCCATGTTCCCCCGCCCCCCACCATCGCTGCGCCCCCCCCACCCCCCGCAACTCCAATGGCTGTCTGTGCGACCCTGCGCCTGGCCGGGAATTGGCCCTACCTTTGAGGCCACAGAGGCGGGGTTCTGCAAGCCCAGAGGTGGATGGGGCTGTAGCTTCCCGAGCACTCTTCGCCGCCGCTCGACAACCGCCCCCACCCCCGCCCCGGCAGGTGGTGGAGATGGGGCGACTGCAGGAGTCAGGGAGGGGCGCTAGTACTTTCCAGGGACAGAACGCGGCCCCGCGCCTTTAGCCACGTCTGGTCGAGATCCTTCCTCTCATTTAGGGCTTAAGAACCAACCGGCTCCCACTCCCACCCCCAGCGCCGGAGGTTCTGTCCCAGGCATGAGCTCCGTTCCCCTCTCCTCCCCGCTGGGCGCCTGTGGATTCTAAACCAACTTCACTCCTTCGCTGAGCCTTTGGGGAGAGCCCTGGTGGGAGCAAATAACCCGGTAGTTACCACTCCAACATCTGGAGGCCGCACGCCAGAAGCATCCCTTCCTGTGGGAGCCCAGCTGGGACGCCCCGCGCTGGGGCAGGGCCCGGAGAGACCAGGCGGCTCCTGTCTGCAGCCGGAGCCGGCGGGAGGCTGGTTTCCCTGGGCCTGCAACGCCACATGCTGTCGCCTGCGAGGAACAGCCAGGGAAGGAAGGCCTTATCCGCACACGCAATGCCCGCCTGGGCAGCTCCGGTCTCCCGGCGCGTTGACGCGTTTAGCGTAACGGTTCGCAGCGAATTTCGGAGGGCTCGGTCTTCTGTCCCTCCCCCTCCAGTTTTCCCTGTTTGTCTCCTAAATTTTATTTTAATGGCGTACATTAGTAGGAAAACACTTTTAAAGTGTCGACACACACTTTGTAGGTAAAGAAAATAGTGGCTTCTTGTAGCGACAGAAAGCGAAGGGCTGGGCAGAGGCTGGGTCTGCGCCCCGGAGTGCACGAGGGAGGGAGGCGCCCCCCCTCCCGGGCTCCGCGGCGGGGGCCTCCTGCGGGGTCCCTCCGTCCGGCTGGACAGTGGGGACGGCGGGAGGCCTCTGGGCCCCGTGCGCCCTTCCCGGGACCTGGCGGCTGCTCCGGGCGCGCGCGGCCCCCTCCCAGGCCACTCTGTCCGCGGGGTCCCTCTAGCGGGGGTCCCTGGAGGTCCCCCCAAGTGAGCAGCGGTAATCCCCCCGGATCCGCCGGGAACACAGAGCCCGGCGCGGCGAGCCGCTGATCGGCATTCCGCGCACGCGGGCGGGGGCGCGGTGCGGTGCGTGTCAAGCAGGGTCGTGCGACTCGACGACTCGGGCTCGCCAGCGCCGAGGGTCGCATTCCAGGGGGGCTACCGAGGGCCTCCAACGGCCAATCCCGCACTTCATGACGGAGAAACCGATGAGAAGATTAAAAACCTTCTGTAATTCCGACAGGAAGATTCTTTCTCGCAATCTCTATTTGCAAAAAGCCTGATCCCGGAGACTGGAATGCAAAGACGACGGGGACCTCCCGCCCCTCCTCCCCGGCTCCCCGCGCTCCGCCCCAACTTCCATTATTGTCCTTGGGACAGTGAGCCTCAGAGAGCGACAGAGGGCTCGAGAAAGCGGGTAGTCAAGGGGCCTTGAGAACCGGGCTTCCAGCGCTCGAGCAGGCCTGGCCATTTAAAATTCAAATAGGCGTCTTGAGTGCTTGGAGAGAGGCCGCGCTGTGCAAATAGCGCTGTGAGGCCCGGCTGCTGGAGAGCCCGTGTGTGAATTGCACGCGGGGCGGGGGCTGCACCTGAGCAAATAGGGGGGGCGGCCCGCAAGCCGGGGAGACAGCTGAGAAAGGGGAGGGGAGAAATGGAAGTGTCTCCCCTCCCAAGAGTGCCTCCTATTTATCCCAGAAATCACAATGACAATGCCGGGCCCTTTATTGGATTTTAATTAGAAAATCTACACAAGCCTGGGATTTTCACACCTCGGCCCATTCTGGGGAATGTTTGTCCAGTTGCTACAACTCCTACGGCTACTTTTCACTCCCCGCCCCGCCCCTCCCCAGGCCAACACCAAGGCCCGAGCGGGGCCGAGCGGGGGCCGAGCGGGGGCCGGGCGGGCGGGTGCGGGGCTCGCGGAGCGGCTGGTGCGGAGCGCACGAGTTGGCGCCGCGCCCCGCGCCGGGGCGGGAGGAAAGGAGGCGTCCCTGGCGCCCGCGGGGGCCCAGGGAGGCGTCCCGAGGAATCCAAGTGGAGAGCAAATACGCTTCTGGCTTCGCGACAGGCTGGGTGTGTGCCGAGCGGGGGATGGGGCTGGAGGAAGGCGGAAGGGAAGGAGGGGAACCGGCCTCCCGCGGAAACGCCAGCCACCCTTTGCCACCGCCCGCCCCATCTTGGAGAGTCGTTAAGGAATGCGACTGCCTTGGAATTGTGTCTCTGAGGCGGCCGGGCTGGGGGAGGGAGGTCTGCGCGGACCCGCCTGCACTCGCCCCGCCCCCGCGCCGCACGCACCCGGCCTAGGCGCGCGGGGCACCAAGCACGCGCCCCTCCGCCCCAGACGCGCCTCCCTCTCGGAACTCAGCAGCCTGTCCCTCTTCTCTCCCTTCTCCTCACCCGCAGAGAACTCGGTGGCCGCCAAGTCGGGCGGCTGCTTCCCGGGCTCGGCCACGGTGCATCTGGAGCAGGGCGGCACCAAGCGGGTGAAGGACCTGCGCCCCGGGGACCGCGTGCTGGCCGCGGACGACCAGGGGCGGCTGCTCTACAGCGACTTCCTCGCCTTCCTGGACCGCGACGACCGGGCCAAGAAGGTCTTCTACGTGATCGAGACGCGGGAGCCGCGCGAGCGCCTGCTGCTCACGGCCGCGCACCTGCTCTTCGTCGCGCCGCTCAACGACTCGGCCGCCACGGAGCCCGAGGCGCCGTCGGGCGCGGGGCCGCCGCCGGGGGGCGCGCTGGGGCGCCGCGCGCTCTTCGCCAGCCGCGTGCGCCCGGGCCAGCGCGTGTACGTGGTGGCCGAGCGCGACGGGGACCGCCGGCTGCTGCCGGCCGCCGTGCACAGCGTGACGCTGCGCGAGGAGGCCGCGGGCGCGTACGCGCCGCTCACGGCCCAGGGCACCATCCTCATCAACCGGGTGCTGGCCTCGTGCTACGCGGTCATCGAGGAGCACGGCTGGGCGCACCGGGCCTTTGCGCCCTTCCGCCTGGCGCACGCGCTCCTGGCCGCGCTGGCGCCCGCGCGCTCGGGCCGCGGCGGGGACGGCGACGGCGGGGACGGCCGAGTGCCCGCGCCCGCGCCAGGGGGGCCCGACGCGCCGGGAGCCGCGGGCGTCCACTGGTACTCGCAGCTGCTCTACCAAATAGGCACCTGGCTTTTGGACGGCGAGGCCCTGCACCCGCTCGGCATGGCCGTCACGTCCAGCTGAGCCCAGGGCGGGGCGCGGGGCCGGGCCTGGGGAAGCCGCGGCATGGGCCACAGACACGGAGAGAGCGCACGGATCGAGACTCACTATAATAATAATTAATGATAATAATAAAGTAGGACAGTCCAAAGTAGACTCTAAGGAAACAAAGACCCCGGGAAGTTTTGTCGTTGCGTTTAGTTTATATATTTTTTTGAATTTTTTGGTTATTGTTTTATTTTGGTTATTTTTTCTCCTCTCCTGGCTATTTATTTGTTTGGTATGAATAGATGTTTTAAATAATATGAACCGGACCTTCAAGAGCCTTAAATAGTTTGTTTCTTGGATAATTTATTATTCTCACGTGGACCGTACTCACAGGGGGAGACTATTTTGTGCGGCCAAGCAACCTGCTCAGAGTCTATTTTTCTACGTCCCTCGCCCTGTCCGGAAGCAAACCCTGGACTGCGCATTCCGCCTTGGCGCCGCTCCTGCTTTGCCGCAAGCTAAACTCAGACGTGCTTCGTGGGGGTCCACAAATTATATTTTTATACACAGAATTGTAAATTAGATTTTTTGAGAGATCAATGCTTAACTGAATTACATTTCATTTTTTGAAATAGTGTAAAATATGAAAATATATTATTTTAATTTAACTAGTTTCCAGTGTCACAGCCATCTCCTGTACCGTGTTTCTGCTCTAGTCTTTGCTTTGTAATCACCATTTTGGCCACATTCTGGAAGCCAAGACTGTTACACACGCACACACACACATTTTTTTTTTTTTGACAAACTGGAAGAACTCTGTTATTTTTAACTTCAAAGAATTTATTAGAAAATATTTTTTAAAAGTGCACATAGTGATGAGCCCACAAGGATGGAGCCTGTAGTTTGTACAGAGAAAAACAAAGGATGTTTTTGCATTAATAAATTGAGAAATAACTGCTGTAAATTTACTAAAATGTATTTTTGAATATTTTGTAATAGTTTTATAGAAATAAAATGTGCCACGCACAGACTGGTTAGTATATAATAACTAAGAACTCCCGTCGCAGCCCTTTTTCTTCTCTTTTTTGGCTTCTCTGTTTGGGACGCCTGGTGCTGATGGGCGCCCCAGTGTTCTGTTCAGATGTGTTGCTTATACTGTGAATTCAGATTGACTTATGTAGGTAACCAAAGTAGGTAAACAATCAACTTGTTTATTCTCATCCCTGGAGAAACTTCAGCTCCGTTAGTATTTATTGTGTGAAGTTCTTCCTACACTCCCAAAGTTTGGGGGTGCGGTGTGGGGGGGTTCTGTCCCCCACTGCCACTCCTTCACTGGCAAAGCCTAAGTCGTTGGCGAGAGGAGGTGGCCCTGGGGGCCCTGAGCACTTCCTCCAGGGCTCACTGTGTGATTGTTGGGTGGACCTCGTGCCTGTCCCTGGTCTCGCTGTCTCTGACCTGTAGGGAGGAGGTCGTTGCTGCTTTCTGAGGTCCTTCTGTTGTGTCCTTTCCAGAAAGGGTCTCCCAAAGGAGAGGGCCAGGTGCTGATCTTCTCTGAACCTCCCACCCTCTTCTCATGAGGCTTCCGCCGAGTCCGAGTGGCAAGTCCACTGTGGGACGTGCATTCTCCGCCTGCTCCTTGGGGCCAGTCGCTGGAATGTCAGGGCTGCCAGGGTCCTCGGGCCACGCTGGTGCCTCCAAATCCAAGTTGTGTGTCTGGTGTGGTTGTTAGGGCACAGCCCCACTTGAGTGTGCACCCAGTGGTTGGCGCCTGATGTCGGCTGAGTCGGGAGAAGGTTCCTCCAAGCTTCATGCTGCCTCACAGGTTTGGCCACGAGGGTCTCGGTCCTCAGCCATCATGGGGGGCTATGCGCTGGACCACTCCCGTTTTTTGGCTTGTTGAAGGTGACTGTCATGCTTCATGCTTTGGCCTGCAGTATCTGAGCAGGCTGGGCTTTGAAGGGCCAAGATACATGGGCTTGGGGCCTCCTAGAAGGTTAAGCCTGTGTGAGAGGAGGTCCAGGTTTAGGGAGCAGGATGGAACAGACCTCAGTCCTACCTGCGTGCTGGCTCCTGAGGCTGGGCCTGTGGCGGCGTCCGCAGCGAGAAACGCTGCTGCCTGAGGGGCTTCTGTGCTGAGGGTCTGGCTGCGAGTGGCCTTCCCAGGAAGCTGTGTGCCCAGGTGGATGGCGCTGGGCAGGTGACTTGGCCTCTGTGTCCTGCGGCAGGGCCGGGCTCTCCAGGCAGGCACAGTCCTCAGTTTCTCTCTGTAAAAGACTTTGCTCTGATGTTCCAGGTGGTTAGCAGGTTCGAGGCTGGTGTTTACAATCGTGGGGGGAGTCTGGTTCTAAGTTGGTCAACAGGCACACCAGCCCCTCTGGCCGTGCCGAGCCCCCTGACGGATGAGCGTGCGGCCCAGTGGTCAGAGAGAGGAGTCGGGTGCTAACCAAGCCCACAGGTGCCCACGGCGCAGTGCGGTGCTGCTGGCGGTGAGTGAGGGCACCTTGCGGCACAGCTTGCCCGAGAAGGAGCACCCAGGCTCCTAGGCGCCGGCCCCTGCCCTCCTGGGCCCTCTTTTTGAGATCTTTCCACAGCTTTCTATTACGAATTCCGCTTTTCACAGGCAAGGAAAGGAAGCCACTGCGTAGAGAAACTAAATACAGGGCGTGAAGACGGTGCACCTCTCCCCCGATGGGGCACCCACTCCTCATCCTCGGGGCTGGCGGTGGCAAGAGTTTGTGCAAAATGTATGCATGGTGGTCGCTGCCCGCCCCCTATGACTAAATGCATATCTACTCCTGTCAAAAATGTGTGTCAGAATGTACTTGAAACTGTTATCTTGTGCTTTATTGTTTGAATAATTAAAGAAATTACAGAGGCTTTCTGCAATGTCTGTTATGTGGCAGAACTCCTATCCCGTACTGTCATCTGCGTGTCCCGAGCAACGAGAAAGAAACGTCTGGTTGGGGGTGCAGGCTCGGACCTCTCTATGGGCGGGACTCGGGCTGTGGGGGTTTTCACCTGGGCCCAGGGCTCACCTGTCTGATGGATTTAATGGAGGTCCCCTCTGAGGGTTGAGTCCCCGTGCTGTCAGCATCCCCCGCACGGGAAACATGGGCTGGACACGCAAGAACGCCGGTGACACGCAGGATTTGCCAAGAAGGCAACACCGCGCCTGCCGGGGAGGCGAGCAGGTGTCAGGAGCTAGCGCTTCCTCGGGGCTCTCTGAGGACGGAGAGGAGCTGTCTGTCCACCCTTCCACACGCACGATCTGTTCTCGGGGGTTGAGAAGCCCAGAGAAGTGACTTCCGTATGAGTTCTTCGGAACAAATCACAGAACACGCCCTGAGACGTACCTTTGGCGGACACTCGGCCCGCCGTGTTCCCGGACGGGGGTGGGTGAATTCCGGCCTCCAGGACAAACCTCGCTCAGGGCCCGTCTTCATGCAGCCCGTGAGCTGAGATCGTGTCGTACGTTTTTCAATGTTTGAAAACAAAAATTTCTAAAGAATAGTAATATTTCCTGACACATGAAAATTATAGAAACTCTAATTTCAGTGGCCATCCCTAAAGTTCCATTGGAACACGCCGGGCTTGTTCACTCGAGTGTCATCTGGGCGGCCTGTGCGTGAGGCCGCAGAGCAGCTGTGGCTGTGCCCGCCTGGCCTGCAGCGCCTGGGATGCCCACTCTCTGGCTCTGTGCAGAGGAAGCTTGCCAGCCCTCTTTCTGGGGCTAAGAATTGGAATCTGGCTTGGCGCTGGGGGCCGGGGGCTGGGGAAGGAGCCGGAACAGCGGAACAGCGGGCTGTTGACCATTTCGGCATGTTTTCCATCTAGAATTCAAAGGATTGCCCACTGAGAGCCATAGGGGACCTCCAGAGGCTAATGGATCCAGGAAGACCCATGGGCAGCCAGCTCCACCTGGGGGGGGGGGGAATGACAGCCAGCTCTCATGCTGACCCGGTGGGGGCTACCTGAGAAGAACTCCTGTGCAGGAGAGGCCTGGACCCCAGGAGACACAAATGCAGTCACAGGGAGCAACACGGCATTTATTCCCCTGGTCTGTGAAAATCAGCCCACAGTGAGAAAATAGGAAGTCTGGATTTGGAGATAACTTTCTTTTCTTCTTTGAGCTTGATTTGCTCAAATTAAGGAAAGGAATTAGTAATCCACATTATACTGTACAAATGGGTGCTGGTTCCCATTAAAAGGAGGCTTGCAAACTGCTATGGAAGGTTCCGTTTCAATGACTTCCTTGGTTTTCAGGATGAAGGCAGCTATGCATCCAGACAAGGGAAACTGGTTTAAAAGAGGGTTGAGAAATTGGAAAACTGAAGATCAATTAGGAGAGATATTTTGCCAGAAATCAAAGGGAAAAAAATCGCCCCACACACCAGAACTCAATTCCTAGGTGGAATCCTCCCGCCCAGGTGAGGGCCTGCGTGTTGGCTTCCTGGGGAAACCACGGCCCGCCCCTGGATGCCAGCCCCATCCCAGCTGGGAAATTTCCTTCCTTCAGACCTAGGCATTGCCCACGGATTCGCTTCCAGAGCCTGCAATCCAAAGGCAGCAACACAAACCCTCTGTCTCTGCCAGACGCCCCAAGGCCCCAGGCCAGGCCTGTCCACCCGCCGGCCCAGGTCATCCCAGTCCCAGCCGCAGCCCCCAGCCAGACTCTGCCCATCTCCCCAGCTTGGCGCTGGCCCATCCAGCAGGCAGGACCCAACAGAGCTGGCACTCAGCGGGCAGGGGGTGGGGGGGTGGGAGGCTGGGAGGGGCTGTGGAAATTTGATAACTGCCATTTCAGAAAGAGCATCCGAGCAGTCACTCAAAACGGGGAACCAAGGTGCTGTTGCACCTGCTTGTGTCTGCTCCATGGAGTATATGTGTTCTTCTTGCTGTTTGTGATCTCTAGGGCCTGGGGCCTCTGAGGGTGACGTGAGCCTGGGCCATCGCCCGGGCCCCGTCCCAAAGGTTCCCACTAGGGCATCCTCAGGCTGGCTCCCCCCAGGGCTGTGCTGCAGAGCCCCCGTTCCACGCGGCGAGGGCAGCGGCGGCCCACCCACCCCAGGTGTGTGCATCTGAGCCCATCCACCCTCAGCGTCTGCACCTGGGGGAAGGCAGGCTCCAGGCTCGTCTCTGCCTTGTGGCGCTGTGCGTCAGTCCCCAGGGCTCCCCTGGAGCAGGAGGCTACGTGTGCAGTCCAAGGGCAGCTCCCCAGGGGTGTGGGCCAGTCGCTCCCGGCGGCTCTCCACCCCTGGGGCTCTTGCGGTCCTCCTGCAATGCTGGGCCAGCTGGTCCGCCACGCAGAGGGGCAATGGGGCGGGGCTGGCGCAGGGGCGGGTGCCCAGGCGCATCTGGGTCCTCCCCTCTTTCTGCAGGCCCGCTCTCCCATGAAGGTGGGGTGCTGGGTGGGGTGGCGCCTACCATGAGCCCCAACTCACCCCAGGTACCATGATGGAGGGAGGACCCTCCCGGCAAGGGAAAACTCCTTAGAGCCTGCAAGGCTCTGCTCTCCTGCAGGGAAAGTGGCTGTGGCCGCAGCCTTGCCAAGGGGCCCTGGACCCCAACGAGACTGTCCAGTGAGCCTGGGCCAAACAAGCATCACGGAACCTTTACAAAGAGGGCCTGGTCACAGGTGCTCCTTGAAGGAGCCTCAGGGGGGACCGGGGGTAGGGAGAGTCCCCTGGAGAGCAGTGCAGCTTCCAGGCCCCCTGAGAGGGCAGGCTCTGCCACCGAGTCCTGCCCAAGTCCTGTAGCCAGCGCCGGCCTCAGCAGGAGGCCCCGGGGAGGGAGCCCGAGAGGTGCAAGGAGACCATGCTGGCAGTCAGGACAAGAGAAGGACACAGAAAGATCTAGAAATAGCAGTAAGACTACTGGGGGCAGAGGGCAAAGACCTCCTCCAGCTCTGGTCATTGCTGCAAATGCTGGAACCCCTGTGGTCACGGCCCATGAGGCCGCCATGGAGGGCACTGTGAGTGTTCCCGCTGTGCAGACGGGAGACAGACCTGAGGCAGGCGCACAGGGACACACAGGGTGGGGGGACATGGCCCAGGTGCCCGGCCACCCGGGCACCATCTCTCCACTTCCAGAAATGCAATCTCGGCAGAACTGACAGAAGTTCCCAAGACAAGGAGGCTGACGGCCGGCTGCCTGCGCTCAGAGGACAGAGATGGGGACGCCACAACCCACAGGCCGCGGTGACGGAACGGCAAGAGTGTTTGCTCGAGAGGACAGCTTGTGTCCTGCGTGGTTAAAGCCCGGGAAAAAAGCGTTCTGCAGGATACGGGAACCCCAGGGGACAGCTGGAATCAGGGTGGAGGCCTCAGCTGACCCTCGGGGGCAGCTACTTGGGAGCGGGGCCGGCGAGACACAGATGGTTGTCCTGGACGGCTCGGCAAGGTCCCGGTGCCTTGAGGGGTCCCAGCCCAGGCAGGGTGGCAAAGAAGTTTCGGAAATTAAAATCTAATAGAAAGGTGCCCACAGATGTCAGGATTGCGTGTTCCGCAGAGTTCGCTGTGACCATGTGTCACGATGGCCCCGTGTCGCGTCCCTGGCGAGACGCGCGTTTCACCCCAGAGCCTGGTAGCTGCACCTCTCTGAGGCCAACGTGTCACAAAGCACGTTCCCCCGACCACCTGCCGTTCGCTCTGGGACTCTGTGTATCCGAGTCTGGAGACTACCTGATTTCAGGGCCTGCCGGTGCGCTGCGGGAGCGGTTTTAAGAGTCGCTGCTCGGCACCCGGGGCCACCACAGAGGGGAGGGCGCAGCGAGGGCGTCTCCCTCGGGAGCAGGCGGGCGCAGGGAGGCGGCAGGGCTCACCCCTCCCTCCGGCGGAGCTGGGGCCAGCCTGCCAGGCCCACGCCCCTCCCACCTGGCTCAGCCTCTGTCCCTTCCAGGTGCTGGAACCTTCCTCCCTCCACCGGGGGTCTGGAGCTAACAGGAGCAGGGGCTGGAAGGAGGGAGGAGGGAAGGAAGGTGAGTTCCAGGCTGAGAACCAAATGGGGAATCGGAGGAGAGGAGAGCGGGAAAGAGACCGAGATGCGCCGGGACCCCGGGCGGGCGCTGGGGGAAGGCTGCCCGCGGCGTGCGACACGGTCAGGCAGTGACCACAGCTGTGGAGAGTAGCGCGTGTGAACGGCCCCATGGCAGAGCATCCAAAAGGCGCGCGGCCTGCCGAGCTCTCAGCTGGAATGTGGCGACACACCCACTCACATGGGACACCGGCGGCCTTAAAAGTATTGATAAATTTGATCGATCTGCTATATTCCCTAATTTAATATAAGGAGCATGCTTTCAGGACACAAGAGAATGAACTTATTTTAAAACACGTGGATCCACCCTAGTCGTCACGTGGCGCGTGGGGCTCGGGGCCTGCCCGCCGCCCTGTGCCACAGCCCCTCACAGCCCAGACTGGGGTCTCCC